>MU189273.1:0-37556 GCA_016904865.1 Pissodes strobi | reverse complement strand
CAACTATATACCATTAAAAACTAATACTTCCCGAACTCACGACAAACACGTCTAACCTTTACGGGCGAACATCTATCTCAAATGGTCATAGAGCATGTCTTATATTTACTGTTTAATTAATGATGACCATAATGGAGCATAGCACGATTGTACTACCACAAAACAACATAGACAATGTTGTCAGATGGTCTGTGGATAATACATTTTACTTTAATGTAAATAAATATGTCTTGTGTTCTCTTATACTCGAAAGCAAAATGCAGTAACTTTTCTATATGCTATACAAGGTGTTTCATTGACATGAGTAAACACAATAGATCTGGGTATACTATTTGATACCAAATAAACGTTTAATCTACTTGTAATTATTGATGTTGCTAGTGAGGTTTATAAGATGTATAGCTTCAAATAGTCTTATTCTTGATACTTGAAACAGTTGTAGGTAGCTTTTGGGAGAAGTCTATTAGAAATTGCATGTATTGTATGATCCTATATTATTAAACCAATAACCAATCATTTTATTGCCAACCAACACAAATTGATAATTAACTTAATTTTACAAATAAAAAACCAGTGGTGGTTATACGAACGTATATTAGGTATTGCATAAATGGAAGGGTACTTTGTATGTGTTTTTCCTTAATATTAAGTTACAACAGTGTCCTCGTCTCTAGGTCGTGCGATTACCAGCTTAGCAACTAAAAGTAATAGAAAATATTACTTAAATAACAAAAACTGCTATAAAAAAATAAAAATTTAAGAACATATTTGAATTACAATTATTCAAAAAACATTTGAGAATACATCGCAAAAGGTATCGATGTTAATTAATTATATCACATATAAAATGAAAAGAAAAGTTTTATATTTTTATTTTCAAAACATCCTCGCTTGCGGGCACGATGGAAATTGCTCATAGGCCTTAGCTTTCCATTATTTTGAAGACCATAGTGGCGAAGTGAACTTGCCCCCGGTAAATAAATGCCCTAAAACCACAGAATAGCCAAGAATCAGAATACCGACTCGGAGTTGCCCGCTAAAACAATACATAACCTAAACTTGGGAATAGAACCTGCCGGTTCATAGGCGTCTGCTTGGAATTCGCGAATCCAGCTACCGTTGGGGGCGCTGGCGTTTGTAAACAAACATGGTGGAAAGCGAGTAACACCTTTGTGTTTTGTCTTCATTTCTAATGTGAGATTTGTCGATTTGTGTGTCGTTTTGGATTTTTGTGTGAATTTTACAGTGATTTTAGGTGAAAATATCGTAGTTTGGTGTCATATTTAATTAATATTGGCAAATAGTACACGGTATTTCAGAGTATTTCTATTTGAAATATATGATACATGAAGTATGTGAAAATAAACTCTAGTGGAAATAAATATATTGTTCGAGTATAAAATAGTTTTAATCATAGTATATTATACTTATATGCAGTGTTAGCTAATAAATAAAACTATTTCTTTGATTAGTTAATTCATTTATTACGATTTAAAAATACACAGTACCTATCTGATAAACTGCAAGCAAACACAATATATAGGTAAAAACCAAAATTTTATAGGGCCAGGCTTTTAAATAGAATTTTCTTTCTTCACTATAAAAAACAACCTATGATTAAAGGCAATGTTGAATATGAAAGCTTAAACAGTAACTATATTTTTTTATTTTCCAGATAAATACCTAAAAAGCAATAATTCCGTTCTAAAAGCGGGTCTCCGCCAAAGCTTGCCTACATATTTTTCCTGTAATTGAACGTTGCCTACTATATAATATTATTATCATTGCTGTAACAGGGCAATATACAAAAGTTGTTCCAAAAAAAAAAGAACTAGAAGTCCAACTAGTGTTAAAGATAATTACCAATTTAGTTAAGTTATAGAATACTACTAACCAGTTGGAAACTAATGGATTATTTGCTGCTTACCTCGTATATTGCATAAAGGAGTACCAAATCTCAGCTAGCGAAGACCAAAATACAGAAAGGATATAAAAATGTATGGGAAATTTACTTTCATATCTGTAATAATCCTTTCTTCATTATCTAAGCCAATAAATAAAACATACGCAAAGTAAGAACATATATTTATTTTTAAGACAGAAACATTAAAAATCAATACTGACAAAACAAAATTTATTTGTCTTAAACAGAAAAATAAACCAGTTTAAGACTATAATAATAGTGAAAATTGAAGAAGTACAGCAAATAAAATATTTAGAACTGAGTATATTATATCTAAAACATTACCAATGATATACAAATGCAGGAATTATCTGTCTTTTAAAACCAAACACAATATTTATAACACAGTCTTCCTTTCACATCTTAGATATTTATTACCAATTTGGGGAACTTGCTGTAAGTCTAATCTTAATTTATAATGTATTTATAAAACAACTTAAGTGGTATCTAAATATTAGTTAGAATCTCTCTGACACAAAAGTTGTAATTAGTATTATCGAGGCCAGAGCTTTAAAGCACTGATTAGAGAATTATGTATTTATTGTATTGTAATATTGAGTTACATTAAATAAATGTTTTTCAATTATTTAAATTAAATCTAATAAAAACAACCATTTATTTTACACTAAACTTACTTTATATGAAGAGCAAAATAAAAAAAACTAAGAATACCTATTTAAAATTTGTTACTCGAGAGCACTGGAGTTTGCAGATTTACCATTCCGCAGATAATTAACATAATGTCATCAAAAACTTGTATTATACTATTTGGCAAGGGAGTATTTAAAATGTTAAAGATTCGCATTCTTTGATTGACTCTTTCGATATGTATCCACGAGTGTATCCTGGCTTTTGAAATTAAAATATTTTCCTTTGATTCGTCCTCTGTAAATTGCGCTTCTTTTTTTAAGAAAATGAGGCCTAATAATTTTAATAAAGCTATGGTCGCATATATCATCTATTAAAAAGCCTTTATCGACTATAATACTGTCTCTTCTTGGCATCAGTTTATCAATTAGATTACTCTGACTAAAAATGGCCTTATCAGAGCTCCTACCACATCCTTTAGAAACAACAGTAATTAGACCTGCTGGATAATAGTTTGCCTACCTTTATAATGGGAATATGTTATTACTTGGCAACATACGCATTTCGGTTTTTCTATAGGTACTTCTAAACAATCGATTATTATCCTCGTACTTTTAAAATCGTTAAAACATAGAGGCATATTTCTTTGTACTTCGTCAAATGAAGGCCAGTGAATAGACACTTTTAAAATATTTGCCAAATGAGATATAAATTCAATGAATATAGTTCTACATAATGTTGGTGATATTTTAAACAAAAAGTATAAAATATTAAACTTTAAAGCCATTTTCAGCTTCATGAAAACTAATATAATCCTATCTTTTATTGATAATTTTCGTTTCTTTACGTCTGGATAAAACTAAGCCATAAGATATATAATTGAGTCAAGTAACTTAAATGTAGGAATACCTGTCAAAGAGTTTAAATGCGAATCTTTTTCAATTGTTGATGCAAATGTTTGAAATCAATCTCCACTTTTAACCTGTACTTCTTTGTCCACAAGATAAGTACCCTGACCTTGCATTTACAGCAAATTGTGTACCACCACCTTTTCTTCTTCCGTGAGGTCCTCAAAAGATCTTTGCTGCAAAATATGATCATCTTCTGGAGTGTTCACGTGCTACACAGAGTGGGTAATCAGCAACAGGTGAATTTAAAGTTTCTTTCACCTTTTGCCTTTTAGCAGCGTGTTTCTCACGGCACTCTACACTTTTTCTTTTTTCTGTGTCCTCTACCACAAGACTTTTCTTTGGCAAGTTCAAACATATGGTACCGCATGTCTATTTAATTTTGGCTGAATCATCTTTACTCCTGGAACAATAAAATATATTAGTTCTGAAATAGGAATATGTACTTCTTGCATGCTGAGTATGTCTGCTTTATACTTATTATTGTTTAACTTAGAAGAAATTAACTTGAACAGTAACTACCTACATCATACCTCTATTATTATCAGAAAATAGAATATACAGACTAAAAATGTAATTAAAAGTGCGTTGCATATATAATAAAACATATTATTAACAATATTAAATACCTTTTGCACAGTAGTCCTGAAATGTTTTGAGCAAACGTGCATAGTGTTAGTAACCGGCTTTCCCATTAATAAAGCATTGTCCGATGCCTTTGCCTATCCATCTCTTCCTCAACTCCTGCTGCATTTGTCAGTTTAACTTTAATACCACTATTTGGGCTCGGGCAATAGTGGAAATGAATCTTTTTGTCCTTTCCTTTTCTGTCATGGCAATCGTAAACACAACAATGTGTTATGCTTCGTTTTCGAGCCAGAGGCCATTGTTTTATGTTTGTAGTCACAAAGAAATACACTTTTCTCTCCAGTAAACGTCCAAAAGCAACTATAAAATGAAAAACACGAATACACGAGTCTATAAATGCTTTGAAAGATACGATCTCCACGAAAATCACATGTAAAATGGCCAAATGCCGGTCGATGATTACTCGCTTTCTAGGTTCAAATTTTTTTGCGCATAGAGGGCGCATTGATTTCTGGATTTGCCAATAGCTCGGTCATTACTGTTTCTCGCGTCGTCCCGAGCAGTAGCGGTTCGTTTTAATATTTGCAGATTTTTAGAGGTTCGAAATATTGTGTTACATTATTTTAGTTATTATATTTTTTGTACAATTATACGGATAGAAAAATTAAATACAATGAATAGTTTCTGTGGTAGGATCCTTGTGAAACATCGTTGAATAATAATACTAGGGATAATTAGTACACTACTTTTAGATGTTTCAAAATAATTTAATAAGATATTTTACTCTACATATGTTTCGGCTTGATGAGGCATTTATCAAGAGTATTTGAATGCTAAAATCTAAATTGTTATGCCCTACTAAACCGTCTGGCGGTATTTTGTTTTTATTGCACTGTCAATTATGCAGGTGTTTAAAGAGCAGGTCAGTTGGTCGTTCATATTTAAAACGGCTGTTTTTTGCGACTTTGGGATTTCTAGGTACTCCATAAGCCTTTTGCTTTTTGTTTCGGTGTGTAGAAGTTTGACATTATTCGTATCTATATAAAAAAATTTTAACTAAACAATTTTATAACCCTACACTAGAATTAAAAAAGGAGCAGTTTAAATTTATCAAATAATGTCAAACTTCTACACACCGAAACAAAAAGCAAAAGGCTGAACCTTTTGGAGTACCTCATGTGTGTTAAGTTACTTCATTCTGGAACTGCAAATTGTGAAGGTGACGCGGATAAAAAATTATTAAAACTATCTGATTTAATGGAAAAATCAGCTGCATATGAGGATATTGATAATACTAGGAATTTGGAGGAAAAAGAAAGAATATTTATTACTGAAACAGATTACCAGAATGACGACATTTTACAACAAAATTTTACTAGGTATGTTTGTGGGTATTTAATTAGAAAATGTTTTTCAATGCACATATGTGATACTTACACGATGTACGATAAGGCTTACCAGAAATTAGATGATTCCACGCTCTATCGCCATTTCCGAGCCTATCAAAACGAACTTTCAGATTTTTTTAGATTATTTCATGAATATTTTGAAGAAAGTGTATTAGGCAGTGTCATGCTTATATAATAAATGTAAACATGTTCCTTTTCACCATCCATGTCAAAGTTTTCCGAAAGAATATGTCATCAAATTGTACCTAAGGATGAAATTATTTTACACAATAAAATGTATAAATAGAAATTTTAAAACATCAGTCAACCGAAATAAATTAAATATATAGAAAAATCAATAAAACGTTAGAAATCTAAATTTATTATTTTATTCATTCTATTCTTCTAAAGCACCCTAACGCCCACCCTGGCAGCTTTAGGCGAGTACCCTCCTGAGGTCTATTCCCACAAAATGGCGTCTGTTCATGCGGCATTTTCAACGGCGGGTGCCCAGAGTCGATATTCTGACTGTTGGCTATTCTGTGCTAAAACCATGATTTTCTTTATTATTAATATTGCATTTAATCAGTCCCAACATCCATATTTGTGGTTATAAATTTAGTAACATTAGTGTGCATGCCGCCATTTTCCTCCTCCTTAATGCATGTATCAATAGGCTGATGACTGATGAAACCGAGAGTTCCAAAATCAAATACATACACATCAAATAATCAGGCCCCGAGTCATCCTGTGATTCTGTTGGTGGATCTTACTCTAGCGCGGATATAGTCAAAGTTATAATCTAAATACGCTTTATTGTTGGAACAAAACAAAATTGAAGTAAAAATATCTAAAGCCTAATACAGTAGTCAATACTAAAACGCGATAAGGAGTACATACGAGAATACATAATATGAGAAGTCACATGGTTAAAATTATTCTAGAGCACAATATAAAATACACATAATTATAGACTAAAGATTTATACTAGCTACGGTCTTTGAGCATAAAAATTGAGAAATACTATAATAGCCCCTCTTCGTCAAAAACTGTCTTAGATGCTCCCTAAAACACCTGAGTGAACCCGCCCCTTAATGTCGCGCGGAATGTGGTTGAATAACTTTGCACCTTCATAAAAATTGATCTCTGCCTTAATCTGGATGTAGGGATGGGCATATGTAAATTGTTATGCTGACGCGTCATATACCTGGGGTTTTCTGCCATGAATCTATGCCGGTTTTGAAATAGAAGGCTAGCAATTTCCAGTATATAAGTACAAGTCAAGTGATGATTATTTAGATAGGTATATTTTTATGATGGCTTTTAAAAAATGCAAACTAACTAGTACAAACCCGCAAACAAGAGACCGGTAGTTTAAAACGGCTTCGCACGTAATTAAAAAAAAAATGCTAACTAACCAATGCAAACTATATATCTCAACCGACAAACAGGTACCTTATTAAAAACGACTTCACAAGTGGCTTAATAGAAAATTGCAAACTAACTCGAACTAACCCACAACCGAGCGATCGGTAATTTAAAACCGAGTTGCTTGAGTTTAAAAAAAATACAAAAAAACATGTGCTAATCCGCAACTTTCAAATAATCTATGATAAAAAGCGACATTATTCATTAAGTTAAAAAAAATTAATAGGAACCGAGAACTAACACGCAATCGACAAACCGTTTGGCAACACTGTAATTAATCTGTCAATTACCAACATCAGCCATTGCATATTACCAGCGACAAAAAGGCAAAAATAGTATATTATTTTATATGGAAGAAAAGTGATACTTTTCATGGCGCGCTCGTGTTTAACAGCCGAACGGAGTGAGGCTGGTAATAGAGAGCAAGCCATGAAAAGTAACTTTTCCTCCAAATAAAATATGCTGTTTTTTCTTCAGATGTCGACAAATTAATGCAAAAACATCTCTTTTTAATAGTAATAATAATTATTATTAAAGATGTGGGTTCGCAAGGCGGCTTAGATCGATGTCGGTGAATAGGCACAGGTTGTTGCTATAGTAATGTAACATAAAGCTGTCAGTGGACACTGTCAACAATAATTATTTTTTTAAATTTGCCTTTTAATTCCGTATTGATAAGCAGTTATTGAGTAAGTTCGATTAAATAATAACCAATTTGTTCCTAAATTAGTGATTTTTAGAAATGCAGTGGACAAATTGAGTGATAAATACAAATTTTAGTTTAATAAGTATCTATGTTGCTATGACAACACTTTTACCTCCGCCGGCGGAAAAGTGAAAAGTAAAGCTCCGGCGGAGGAAAAACGAAACTTCACGGCCGCCTACACAGTCGAGTAATGACGGATTTACTGACGTTTGAAGAAAAAAGTATTTATCGCAAATATACTAAATTTAAATTAAAATAATTAAATCCTGGGTACCTGGCGAGTACAACGTCAACGATCGCGATGGAAAAAAAACCGCCGGCGCCGTCTAGCTGCCGCAGAGGCACGCGCTTTGCCGTTTAAAAGCCGCTACCGGTTTTATTTTTAAAAATAGACCACATTAATCGAGACAAAATGAAGTCCATTAAATTGCGTAGTTTTTAAGGAAAAAAAAATTAAATAGCTTCTTGCTATTTAATTTTAAGTTATGATAAAGTGAGTTTAAAAAATATTGGCAAATTGTTGTCTTTTTTTAAATATTACTGTTTTTTTTATATAGTTTACAACTTTTTTTTAATCAAATATAAGCCGAAAGAAAGGAAATTGAATGAGGAATAAAACTAAAAAAAAAAAATGTTGTTCTACCTTCTTTAGAAAAAAAGTTTGAGTGTTCGAAATAAAAAATAAAAAATTCGTTTTTTTTTTTTTAGTTTTTTGCCTATATCTTTGGTCTCGATCAATGGAGAGAGTCGTCAATTTCCATTTTCTATGTAAAAAAACATGCTTTTTTAAATGTTGAAGGTCCCATTTGGTTATACCTCAGTTTTTTTTAGCTCCGAAAGTAAAAGGCTTTTCGCTCTCCATCCGACGGACTATATGACAATGTCTAGTAAATTAATATATTAGTAACTTTAAATTTTTAAATATTACGTTGAAAGTAGTCTAATTTTTACTGTGAAATAGATATTCCCGTATGAACGCAAAAGCGATAAATCGCAACATCAAATAAATTGCTGCAACTTTGTCACATAAACCTTGTCGTGTTTACAAGTCTGTGTGAACTGTTTATTCAGTTTAAATATAATTTCACAATTTACAGTTAATTAACGATAGGTGAAGCAACGTTCATCACCGTTACAACAGTCAGTTGTACTTTTACGACCACACACATATAAATTAAAACGTCAATGGAACTATATACACCCAAAATAGTTATTTTTGTTACAAGTACCTAAAATGGAGTTTTTCAGGACGAAACATTGCTGCGGAATAGCAGATGAGTCCTGAAAAACTTCATTTAGGTACGTGTGACAAACACTATTGTTTGTCATACGCTCCCAAAATTTAATTTTTATTTATACGCTTTTTGCAATTCTTCAGATCGCCTAAATTTGCAAATTTACCATAATTTTTGAAATCATAATGTACGACAAAGTTAGCTTAGAATTTGATATCGTAGCAACTATTTGACAATTTTGTCATGTCATTCGAAATTTGACATTTAGACATATTCAGGAATTTTGGAATAGTCCATAAAAGTTGCCATGACGACTTTTAGGGACTAGGCCTAAAAAGAAGCATTTTACGGACTCAAATGAGTCCGTAAAATAGCTATTTTTGGGAGCGTATGACAAAAACTTAATTTTTAGGAGAGACGAACTTGCGGTCGAGTCTATCTTCTCCAACATTTTACATATGCTTTAAATAAATTAAAAAAAAAATCACAAACATCCTTATTTTCAGGTCGTGTAGTCTCCATATATCCAGGAGAGGGCCCTGTATGGGACCTATATGCCAAACTAGCCCCGACCACTATCCTGAAGGCCCAACGCTTCCAAAGGTCCTACAAAGCTTACACGAAGGACAACCAGTGGTCGAAGGACCTCAAAATTTGCAATCAAGTACTGTATCTCTGTTTCGAATTGGGCGACATTGCGCTCATGCCTGAAATAGACTCTAAGAACACCCTGCTCAACTCGATTAAGCTCAACATAAGCAGCGCCATTTCTGCTATAAGAAAACAGGACTTTCCAGATACCAAAGAGCCTCTGGACCGATTAACTACTACTTTGGATTGTGTTATCAAGAAGATTAAGAGCGAGGACACAAATAAATAGCCCCTAGCGTCGCCAAATTTCAGCCACTTCCTTTGGAGGCTTAACATTGTAGACTACTCGGAGTTTTGAATTGGGACAATGAAAATGTGGCATCGTCGGCAACAGTAATGGTGTTTGTGTGAGAGCTGAAATTTATACGGCCGGAATATTGCGTCACTGTTAGTGTAGGTTAAGTAACGTTCTAAATTAAAATTAACCTAAGCTGTGATCAGAAATTAAAAAAGTATCCCCTTCGTCCAGATGAGAAAAATATCTCGCCTTCAAATTCTCAAGCCTAGTCTAAGAATACACGCCATAGCCTGCAGATGAGCTGTAAAATGGGATTCAGTAACTCGTCATGGACATGGACCAAAGTGAGTTATTCATATTTTGGTTGTATTTAACAAGTCTCGAAGGACAAATGACATGCTGTAATTGTAAGGGACTGGAAGTATATTAGTGTGATGTTATTACACTTCACATCTTTCCAGACGGTGCTGCTGCTTACTGTTGGTTGTAGTCTCTGAAAAGTACAATTTCAGAAAAGCAGAACAGCTGTTCCAACCCATGCTAGTCAAGTTGTTCGTTCCATATTGTGGAACGCCCTTGACCAACTACCATCTTATCGGCATTTAGTTGTTCCACGACACGCGCTTCATTCGACATCCAGTGGTTTCTTGTGTTTTATTTGGACATGTTTTGAAAATCCATTAATGAGCAGGTTCACCTTTCGTTTTTGCTGCTAGACAAAATCTGTTTATACAAAATATATACAATTTTCTCTTAATAGCCAACATCTGTTATAAGATGTAACACATCAACATCGCAAAGTTCGAAAAAAGCACACTGGTTTTTTTAATCTCGCTGCTTATTGGTTTCTAGTGTGGCATTGCTATGATGTTTGGGATGTGAATTAAAGTCAAATTACATTCTATAGATTTCCCAATTGATACGGAGTAAGAACTATTAAAGACTAGAACGTTTTATCCTACTTTCGTAGTGGCAGACTCTGCCGGTCGTATTTTTTTAGCACCATAAGAAAGACATTACTTAAGTGCGAGACTGTTCGATTAAAGAAAAATTGTAAAGATTCTTTGTACAATAATTTTATTTTTTATTTTCAAAGGCTAAAATTATATGGTTAGATTTTATTGTTGTTTAAAAGTAAGATATCCCGTAAGTTGTCAATAAAAAATAAAAAATATATTTTTTTTGTTTAATTTTTTCGAATATCTCCTTAAGTTTGCATACGTATATCTGTTTGGGCCATAATTTTAAAATATTTTGATAAACACAGGGTGGCCTAAAAAACGTGCCATTTCAACGTTATGTTTATTAAAGGTTTCTTTTTTTTATGTCAGTCACACTAAAAAGAGCTCCTATGACACTCCACGAGCGGGGTGAGACAAAACCTACTCAATAACAGGAGTTATTGTGTGTGAGCAAAGATATTGATTGACACGGTTTTTGAACAACTGTATGTTTGTAATTAGGGGAAAATCGATGTCGTGGGAGTGGGTTATACAGTGATGCAGTGCGCCAGGCAAATGAGTCATTGTAAAACGATGTTCTAGGTGTTTCCAGTTTTACGACGAACGGATACGCTCTTGCCGTCTGTCGTGACTGTCTGACAGGGGTTGCTGAGGGCGGCATCTACCTTGGAAATATCTGTAGAACAGAAAGGTCTCGGCCACATGTCTGCGGTGTTCCAGAGTATCCAGATCCCGGGTCGCCGACGAGACGCACAGCTCTCTTCTGGATGAAATCCAGCAGCTTTAGGGTGTGCTTAGGTGCAGCACCTCAGATGTCAGCTAGAGCAGCTGCTGCGCTGTATAGGGTTTTTTTGTTGCGAAATAGCGCACCAAGCTTCTGTGAAGCTGATTTTGCGATGTTAGCAACGTGGTCATGCCAAGACATATTGCTATTGACCGAGACACCCAGCAGTTCAATTGGCGAGGATGGAGGAATGGTCGATTCAGCCATAATGACGGCAGGGCGCGGGGCGCCGTATTGGGTTTCTTAATAAACGTGGCTGCTTGTTTTTTCCCTGCACTGTGCATTGAACTAGACCAAATTCCTGTCGCCTCAAGTTTAACCTTTCTCGATATCTTGATTAATTGTTGTAATCTGCTCCTGTCTGCAGTGATAAGTCTCAGTCTCTGGTAAAGGTTTTTCTGATTTAAATTGAGAGACAAGGGTACTGTCATCTGCAAAACTGTAAACAGGATTATTCGTTTCGGTCAGCAGGTCATTAATATAGATGAGGAACAGAGTTGGTGAAAGTATTGCGCCCTAAGGAACGCGTGCATTAATGGTGAATGTGTCTATCAACTGCAACGTGCAGAGAGAGGTTCTTATGGACTCGTCGTTTGTGAGATATTTCAATTTGTTTAAAAATGCAGGATTGTCATAAAAATTTAATATTTCCAACGGCACGGTCAGATGCAAAACACAAAACAATACAGGAAAATATGATCATAAAAATACCTAAACAACCATACTTACCTTTATTCTGACAATTTGACATACACGGTATATGTACTTGGTTCCATACATAGAACCAAATATAATTTATTTTTATTTAGCCCATTCGTACATTTGTAAAAATAAAATAATACAATATACTAGTAAATAACATTCACACGAATCAAAATACATTCCTATAACTACAAAAGACAGTAAATTAGAACACTAAACACATTCGTAATAAAAAAAACACACACACCTCACAGATCAGTACACTTAGGAATATCCATTTTAAGTAGAGAATATGATTCATCTCAATTTCTTAACTTACTCTTAAAGAAGTCAAAGATTCTGCGAAAAGATCACTATTAAATGAGTTTGCACTTTTCATTATCCTAGTTATTGGTGAGTTTTGTCCATATGATGTTCTGTGAAATTTGAGTTCGAATATTCTAGCATCCCTTACTTGTCTAGATGGTATATGAAATTGGATTCGTTTCAACAATTCAGGACAATTTATATAGTTGGTGATTAATTTGTAGCATAAAATTATGTCAAAATTATGCCTACGTTTTGAGATAGATTGAATATTTAGTGTTTGTTCTAGATCACTGTAATTAATATCTTCCACAGGAATACTCTTTAAAAGCTATGTATCTCAAGAACTTTCTCTCCAGGTGTGGCCTAACCAATGAGGTATATAGTAGCTTTATAGCATCTATATTCTTAAAGTCGGATGTGTTTCTCTTAATAAAACCCAAGATACGCAGGACTTGATTTCGACAGTTTCCCACATGAACCGAAAATGTGAGCCTATGGTCCACCCACCAAGACTCCCAAATCCCTAATTATATCCACCCTGTCCAGACTGTTATCATTGATGTGGTAGTTGGTGCAATCTCCTATTAAAGATTTACTGAACCTGATATATTTACATTTACTAATGTTCAAGAACATTTTGTTTTCATTGCAACATGTATAAAATCTATCAAGGTCTTCCTGTAAAAGTTTAGAGCAGTTATCGTTTTTTATTTCTTTAAAGATTTTGAGGTCATCGGCGTAAAGAATGAATTTAGAATGGGCGAAACAACTTTCTATATCGTTAATAAGCATATTAAACAAAAAGGCAGATAGATGTGCACCCTGAGGTACTCCAGAAGTCACATTAATAGGGTCAGAATAATGATTATTGACCTTTACGATTTGTTGTCTATCTGTCAGAAATGAGCCCATCCAGTCCAACAAAGTTCCTGAAATTCCATAACAATAAAGTTTATTTGTTAACAAACCATGATTAATTTTATCGAAACCCTTCGAGAAATCTGTATATATTGAGTCAACACTGTAACCTTTTTCCAGTTTTTCATAAATAAAATCAGTTTATAAAAGTAGATTTGTAGTTATGGATTTCTTTTTTACAAAACCATGCTGATTTGTTATAATAAGGTTTTTAAATACTTTTTCTAGATAATTTGTAATTATTGCCTCCATAACCTTTGGTATTTGCGAAACTCTAGAGATGAGTCTATAATTTGAAACGTCATTCTTGTTACCACTATTCTTGTATCTAGGTGTGACGTATGTAGTTTTCCATTTTTGATACTTTGTTCTACTTTTTGGATATGATTGTCATAACAGATACCAGATACGTCCTTACAAAGTCTTCGGAGTTCACAGAAACTATGATAATCTGGGTAGTTGGATTTAGTGAGATCTCTGAGTTCTTGACTGAACGAAGCAGGAAACTTAAAATCACATTTAATAGCTATTTTTGGTACAAACTCATTCAGACAGTAATCTATGATTAAATAAAATTTATCTACCGCATCATTAATATCACAGGCCAAAACACAATCCCAATCAACATTCAACAAATAATAATTTAGCACAGTATGGTCACAGTTAGCTACCAAAATCAAATCTATATTCCACATGGTTATCTGGAGAACTGTGTATGTCATAAACCTTAACATCGAATAACAAAGCTGGATAATATTTATCACATTTTACCAAGCTATTCCAAGCAGTTACTACTTTTAAGTCACAATTATTTGTAAATATCAAATCTAAAAATACATTATTTACATTAGGTATGTTATTGACCTGTTTTAACTTTGAATAACACATAGTTGCCGTTATACATTCATTAGCTAAATTATTTTAAATCTCTGAATAATTATAATTATCGTTTTCAAAGAAGACTAAGTTAGGTAGATGATAATCACCCATTATGTAGACAGATACATCATCAAAATCATTCGTAAAATGTTCAAATGTTACCCGCATGGAGTTCATATTTTCCAACATTTGTCGCAGGAGGAAAGTAAACCGCACAAAAACACGGTTTCCTACACATACTCTCACCCACAATTCTTCATGTCTAGATGACGGATGTGGAGAGTTTAAAATATTGTTGTTCTTAATACCAATCAATCATAACACCTCCTCCTCGGTTTTTTTCCGGTTGCACTCTGATTCCTATCCTTTCTAAAGATTGTATAATTCTGTAACCCAAACTCAGCATTGTAAAAATCATCATTTAACCAAGTTTCCGTTAGTATTAGCACATCATATCCTGCTATATTTATATTCCTTGAAAATTCCTTAGTGTTTTGTAATTCATTTAAAGAAAAATCGAAACCTGCCTTAGATGACACCACTGACAAGTGTTGTGTTTGACTATGAACAGGATTTGCCAGTGTTTCATGGCCCTGGCAATGTCTTTTATAAAAGACACCAGAGTAAACTGCCTTTTTTCGTCAAACATATAAAAACAGAAGTGCCATCAGTCTTTAGCCAAAGACATTTTAGGTTAAATGTCTTTGGTCTTAGCAGAGTGTACACAAATGCTAGAAGCTTTTTGCATAATTATTGATATGTATAAACATCTTACGCTGCGGTATGAGGATAAATCTCGGCAAATGGGACGGAAATGTGCAAGCGGATGTAACATTACATTCTTTCTAACGCTAGAATATAGGCAACCAATTCCAAATAAGCGGTTGCCTATAATCAGGCGTCACGTGACCTAAAGGTGGCATTAGGTTTTCATGTCGATGATGTCAATATATAGGATATGTTTATACATCATCAGTGTCTCGAGTACTGACTCGCTCAATTTTTTTTATACTTTTCTGCCAAAGACGGTAAGAATTTATACATTCCATAACCACAGCTTAGTGGTCAGATGCTGCGCTTGTGATACGATGCCCCAGGTTCAATTCCCGTGGCAAGGCAGGTTTTTTTATACATTTTTTTAAAGGATGTTTTTTTTTAATTTGGTTTAGTGTTGCTTGGTTGACGTTGTTGATATTAGACGTTCTAAAATAGTAAACAAACCCTCTAAGTCCCGTGCGCCTACCAATTTGCCATTATGGTTTATAACCGTGTTCACTAGAGGCGAGTTATATTATGTAAACTTTGTCTTA
Organism: Pissodes strobi; assembly: GCA_016904865.1. NCBI lineage: Eukaryota > Metazoa > Arthropoda > Insecta > Coleoptera > Curculionidae > Pissodes > Pissodes strobi. Next base: position 21,999 of record MU189273.1, on the reverse strand, counting down.
GATTAGTTGTTCGTCTCTGCTTCCGGAGCGAGGGGAGGGTAAACCATGCATATGGTGTTTTAATATTTGAAGATACCTAGCAAAATTAATACTTATATTCTGACAAAAATCGGTGAATAAATCTGCCAGAATATCTTCGAGTACCGGTGTTGGGATGCATTTATACATTCCGTACATGTAATTTTTGGCATCTAGCGCAAGTTCATTGCATGGTCAGATTCGAATTTAAATCCAATCAGAGTTCGAAATCTGTGTACGGAAATGTTACCAAACGCGCAAACGCCGATATACCGAATTTATTTATAAATACTTTATATTTTGTTCGCTAGTTTTTATATTATACGTAATTTAATTGTAATTGTATTATTTAAGTGTATTCATGCTCTGCTTTGTCAATGAGAAACGTTTTCTTCTGATAAAGCTTTATTGATCGATTTTTTTGGGCATGACTAGCATTAGTTTTCATCAGTTGACTTTGCTTCCGGAGTGAGTCGAGGGTAATGCATGGTGTTTTAATATTTGAAGATACCTAACAAAATTAACACTTCTAGTCTGCCAAATATCGGTAGATAAATCTAGCTGTCGGGATATCTTCGGATAGCGATACTGGGGGCCGATGCATTTATACATTCCGTACATGTATATGCACACCAGTGCAATTTCATTGCATGATCAGATTCGAATTTAAAACCAATATCAGAGTTCATAGTACGAAATGTAAATTCAGTTTTTTTAAACTTTAGGCATGCCTCGAATTAGATCATGGCTTCCGAAGCGTCATGCACGACGTTTTGAAGATTCATAACAAAATACTTTTTTTTTTTTTTTTTTTTGTTTGTTTCTTGGCCTTTACACTAGGTATTTAGCCAGACCGAATTTTATAACTTTTTAGGATTGCGAAATGAATCGCATCGGAGACCGGCTCTTATCCAATCTATTAATAATAAGGGGGTTAGTCAGACAGACAGCACAACACAGGTTAATACTCTTCTCGCTCCCGGGCATCCGAGGAGCTGTTCACAAAAGAAATGATGCCTCGGATCAAGAGGATGATGCTAAAAAGAAGGATCTTCCACATTAAAAGCTCAGAGTTCACAACTTTAAATTATTATCACTTAAATACTTTATTAAAATCTTAATGATGTCACCTCTAGGTTTATACAACAGAGTCGATAGAGATATAGGAGTTTGGACATTGTTTTCCACCAGTATTTCATAACAATTTGGTCTGATATTTTTACACTCAAATATAAGGTGTTGTAAGGTACCCAAATCCCCACACTCGCACTCGGGGGTATCCCTGACACCCAGTCTATGCAGATGTTGAGGAGTTAAGCAGTGATTAGTACGTAATCTAATAATCGTAGTGACATGACGTCTACTTAGAAATTCCGACTCAAAGAACCATGGTCTTCTAGGAAAACCCTCAACCAGCGTTGAATATCTCTGCCCTCTACTACTCAATGTCTCCCGCCAGAAGCTGTTCCAGCTCAGATAGTGGTTTGCTCTTATAGTGGGGATATAGTCATTTTTGTCCAATTGTATAGGATAAGGTATCCTTAGGATTCTCCCTACATTGGCCAACTGATCTGCTTTCTCATTTCCCTTTATACCTGCATGACCCGGTATTAGGGTTCCCAACCGTCCCGGTTTGGCCGGGATTAACCAGGAATCAGAAAGTTTGTCCCGGCAAAAATTTTTCCTTGGCCGGGACTTAAAAAATCCCGGAAATCCAAAACTTAACAATATTCAGAAATTTTCGTTTATACGCAACGCTGCGCACTGCGATGACCGCCGCGACATCCATTTTGCTATTTGCGCTTTGCCCACGAGAAGGAGTGGGGTGATTTCGCGACGGTGCAGACAGGCCTGTTAAAATTTTGTCTATACAGGTTTGTACGCGTACGCTACCCACCTTTGGATATTGACTCTGGCTAATTTTTCTTCTTAGCAGTACGTAAACGTTATACACTTTGTGGAGCGGTGAAAATGAATAAGTTCCTCATTCCCGTCAAAAAAGAAAATTAAGCGTTATTGCACATTCGTTTAAGAATTTAAAGGTATGTTTGAACATATCAAAAGGTAGACGAACATGGAATGTGCAAGTTATGTAATGCCCGTTTTACGGTAAAATTTAAGGAAAAAAGAGCTGTTGAAAATCATTGCAATAGTCAAAAACACAAGAACAACATACGTGATTTAAAATCAAGACCGACAGACGCGAGGTCTCCTCCCGTAATCCGATCTATTATAGTCTAAATCTGCCGTGAGCTGGTGTTCGGCACCAGTGTTGCCGCTGGCATGAAATGAAATTATGTGATGGCTAAGCCAAAATTATCAGATTTTGATGTAAATTATGTTAAAACCTGAAGATGGCGGGACCAGCAAAATATATCTACAGTGGCTTTATATACACTGTAAATATAAATATATCTTCTGATTCGCCGAGGTTCGTTTTTTTGAAACCATCCGCGGAGTCCTCCCGCCTACCGAGTCCTGGGCTTGCGCGCGCATCACAGTGTTTACATCTATTTTTTTCACATCACGCAAAAAAACAGGTCTTGCCGCTGGATTCGAACCCGGGCCGCCGTGTCACAAACGCAGCATCTAACCACTGCGCCACGAGACCCGCTGGAAGCATTTCCTTGGACCATAATGACATCTATTTGTCAGAAATGTTTTTATGATGCGCGCGCAAGCCCAATACTCGTCAGGGACTTGGGCGGATACTTCCAAAAAAAAGGGTTTGCGATTCGCCGTTTATTAAAAATTTTTAATTTTATCCCCACTTACGCCATGAACAAATAGATGGCACAGAAAACAAGGCGATCTTACAGTGGCTTAAAAGGCACTGTAGCCTGTAGCAATACCTCCTAAGGTATTGACTGTAGGCGACCTTAAAGTCACTGAATAGGTAAAGGTTAATCTTTTTAGCTGCGTATCCACCTCAAAAACCATTGCAAGCAAACGTTTGCAACTGTTTGCAGTTCTATTATTGACAATCGTCTCCACCAGCCAATTATTTGCAAACAACTGTACCCAAAAAAGCAAAGCGCACACACAAACAACAAATCCTTTTGATATACCGACACCGCTCGGAACACGACCAAATGATTGCAAACGTTTGCTAATACGCGTGATAAACGTCTCCACCAAACAAATATTGAGGTTGCAAACAACCGCAAACGTTTTGCGCGCCTGGTGGACCTTTAAGGTGCGTCCAGACCTGTGACAAGACCACGTATCGTGACACCGCCGCGAACCTCGTCGCGTATAGTCTGGACGGTACTCCGTAACCGCAACGCGTGGCATCGCCGCGTTTACCGCGTGTCATCACTGCGTTCCATGTCCTGTCGGTCTTTTGGCGTCGCATCAAAGGGATGCTACGCCGCTTGGTTCGCCAAGTCTGGACGGGACCGCGTATCATCAGAACGTTTTGCATATTTACTTGAATTTTAACCAGTGTAGCGGCTATTTTTGTTTCGAATTAGTATTTGCTTTTTTAGTATCAAGATGGACTGTGGACAGGAGACAACGTTAACATTTATAGAATTACGCAATAAATGATCTATAATTATGTACGGTGCTGCTGGAACGTCCATGATGACCGACTGTTTTTTTATTTAAATGAGGGGAACGCTGTGAACGGGACTATGATACGCGACGATGACACGCGACGAAGACACGCAACGATGACACGCATCGAAGTTCGCCTCGTCGTCAAAATGTTCGCGACGCTGTCACGTCACGGGGTTTTGTCACAAGTCTGGACGCACCTTTTGATGTCTCCTACTCGAATCGGTGTTTACAGTGGCTCTATCTTGTATAGAACTTCTACTACTGTCTCCCTCTATTTTCAAGTAATAAAAGCTAGGCATACAGTTAGTGAATATTTATACGAGATGAGGGCCTTTTAAATACTTTAAATCTTACACAGCCTTTTTGTATAAAGCCACTGTATTTAATATCAAATTATATTTTTGGCATAATAAAGTGTCTGTTAAAATTATGTTAAAATTGATAATTATTCCATCGTCAAGTTTTGTATCAAACTGCTGGCAAAATTATGTTAAAATCTGATAATTATGTGACAATCGGCAACACTGTTCGGCACTCTAGCTAGATGTATTTTCTTCCTGCAAGTAGGTGGGGAATGTTCGTAATATCACGTAAAGTAGGGCCTATCCGTGCGCTATTCTGATCCACACTTCTATCTTAATTTAGTAATAATTTCTAATACTTGCGTTCATTACGGTTTACTCGAGTCGAGCGTTTTATGGGGTAGCCGAGCGGTGAATTTCTTTTTCTTTCCTTGAAGCTTGTCCCTCTATTAATTAGCTGTATAAACTTGTAAGTGTACGTAATATTAAATAGTGTTTTATATTTATATGCTATTATTCTACTGTCATCTTTTTTACCATCAAACTTAGATATTTTTTTGAACGTTTTCGAACTTCTCATGATTTTTTTGCGAACTTAATCGATTTGTAGTTACAATAAACTGTTTCAATGGTTTAGGTACTCTTCTGGAATCGATAATTACCTACTTAGTCATTTCTTTAAGTGCGCAACAATTGCCATTCAAGAGGGCCCCGAATCCTTGTTTTTTAAACGATTTTAACGACTTTTCAGTAAAAATTGGGCGTCGCACCCCCAAATTTTTCCGGCAGCGCCTGCGCCGGGCTTTTTTTTTGGGGCGAGCCGTCACTGTAAAACAATTGTCCCGGAATGGTCGATGCTTAAGTTGGGAACCCTACCCGGTATCCAACATATCCTGATATCAATTCCGTTTGCATTCGATTCTATTATGATCTGTTTGGTTAAGAAAGATATATGATCTAGATTCTTAAATCCTTTATTATTTGAGATTTTTTTTATTGCACTAAGCGAATCCGTAAATATAATTGCCTTTCGGATATCCTTTTCGAGGCACAATGTTGTCGCCTTGTGGATTGCCACCGTTTCTGCCGTACAGATTGTAGTATGGTTTGGTAATTTTGAAGAGAAACTGTACCCAATGTTTGGGCAATAGACCCCGAATCCAGCTTCATTAGACTTTCTTTCTACCGATGCATCTGTGTATATATGGTAATATTGGCTTAGGTATGTATTCTTCATTTCTAGAAATGTCTGCTGAATATTAAGGGGGATTCATAAACTTGACGGTGAGTATTCCGTTTGCCGACGGGATTGACGTTTACCGACTGCCGGTCGTAGCCACAAAAATTACCTTTCATAAACTTGCCGTTGTGTCGTGCGTCGTCCGTCAAAAACATAAACAAATTTAACCTATAAATTTAGCCTAATTGTTGTTGTTAATAACCTTAAATTGTATTAGAATGGACAACTATGATGGCCAGAAGTATTTATTAGGTGCATTAAGGCTTATTTTCTGTTCGTATGCAGCCATTAAAATGCGTCAAAACAAACACGACAAAACGAGACCAAGACGCAGGTCCTTAATATCACGTGACAGATTAAAACGCATTTGATTGGCCTTTAAAACATTCTACGACCGTTGCTACGACCGTCGGCCGGAAAAAGATAAAATTGGTTTATGTTCAACGGCACCACCGGCAGGTCCACCGGCGGCCGGTAGAGATAACGGCAAATATGAATGGTCTTATGCATTTCAATGTTTTTAATTTAGAACGGTCACCGCAAACGGCACCGGCAGTCGGAACGTCAAGTTTATGAATCGGCCTTTATATTCATTTTTTTTTAAGTTTAGATTTACTATTGGGATTGTCATCATTTGATATTCTCTGTTGTATATAAATGAAGGTAGAGTTTCGTGTTTTTGTATGTCTTCTTCATATTGTAGAATTTCAGGCAGTACCATTACACAATATGGAAGTTCTCTGTTACGGAAGTATCCCATGGACATGTCCATACTTCTCAACTTCATAATATTTTCCATCACTGGGTTGTTAATTAGGTATATGTTTTTGATGATAAATTTTTTCGTTAGCCATTGTCTTCTATACTCAAGGGAAAGTTCGCCACTTTCTGCCCATAACAAGTTTGTTGGTGTTGATCTCATACATCCTAAATTGTTCGCAGGGCCTGAAACTGGATCGAGTCCAGTTTCTGTTTATTTTTCTTAGTGGTTGGATTAATTAGTTGGCATCCATAATCCAGGTGAGATCTGACTATTCCCTTGTATATATGAGGCAGGGTTTTTGGATCTGATCCCCACCATACTCTAGTTAGTGATTTGATGACATTTATCCCTTTAATTGCTTCATTGCACATTTTCTCAATCTGTTTACTCCAGTTTAGAGTATTAGTCATAATGATACCTAGGTATTTGTATTCTTTTACCCATGGTATAATGTTGTCATTATATTTTAATATTCCTCTTGGTTGATCATGTGCTCGAGGTTGGAACATCATGGCTACCGACTTGTGCGGTGCTATTCTAAAATTGAGGTCCGTGAAATAATCTGTCATTAAATTTAGAGATTCATTCATCCTGTTTATCATATCATCTTCATCCTTCCCTTCCAATATCAAGACAAAATCATCAGCGTATTGTAATAATTTGAACTCCCCATTCGTTATGCTATGTAGTTTACTTGTGTAAATATAGAATAAGAGGGGGCTCAAGGGTGATCCCTGAGCTAGCCCTACTGATACCTTTTTTGGCCCTATGATATTGCCCGTTTTCTCTATAAGATATATGTTTCTCTGTTGTGTAGAGTTTGAAAGATTAAATTAACAATATCAGTTGAGATATCCGCCTCCATTAATCCGTTATACAATTTGTATATGTCAACATGGTCGTATGCTGCCGATATATCTAAGAATATCACTAATGTCTTAATTTTTTCCTGGAAGTTTTTTTGTATATTTAATGTTAAGTTAATTAGGTTTTCCATGCATCCTTTTCCTCTTCTAAATCCTATTTGATACCTCGGAAAATACCCCCATTTTCAAGTTTCCATTCAACTCTGTTTTTTATAATTGATTCCAATGTTTTGCTCATACAAGAATTTAATGCTATAGCTCTATAACTGTTTGGGTGATTGGGATCTTTATCTTTTTTGATAATTGGGTATATCAGTGTTTTTTTCCATTGATACGGGATTCTTCCGCCATATAAACACAGGTTAAAATGCTTTATTATTTCCTCCTTGCCCACTCTAGGGAGGTTTTTTTATCATGGAATAATATATATTATCGAGGCCAGCAGCTGAGTCTTTTTTCCCTTGTATTGCAAAGTTTAGTTCTGTAAGTGTGATGGGCTTTTCTCTGTTTACTGGAGGTCCCAATAAAATAAATTCGGGATCCATACATACCTGATCTAAATTAGTCAATATCTCCCTTGCCGTATTTTCATTAGGTAATTTATTATTATTTTGATTAGTTACCTTAGAAAATCTTTTAACTCTTTTCCAGATTTTCTCTAAAGGGGTGGTACGATTCAAATTAGCACAGAAATTTTGAAAGCTACTTCTTTTTTTATTATTAAATATTTTTTTGACTTTAGCTATGGTCCTTTTTGCTTCAAGGAAATTATCTAATGTGTAGTTTATCTTTAAATTTTTTATTGAATCTTTCCTTAATTGGAGTAGATTTGTACACTCATCATCCCACCAAGGGGTAATTTTTTTGTTTATTCTTCCTGAATTTGGTCATTTTGTTGGTATCGTTAGATCAGCTGTGTCGTGAATAATGTACTCGAATTGGTCATAGTTCTGAGGTCTGTCTTCTAACATGGAAACTAATACCTTGTCATGGTATGCCAACCAGTCTGCTTTATTTATGTTTCTTTTATTTCTATATACGCATCCCGTTTCCGCGCCTGGTGAATCCATTTGAATTAGAATAGGGAAGTGATCACTGTTTCCAGGATCAGGCACTACCCTCCAGTTACATTTTATGGCTAAGCTTGGTGATACCAATGAGATGTCTGGTACAGATTTATTCTGATTTGGTGCCGTTAGTCTAGTTTCCGAGCCATCATTTAATATAGTTAGATTCAGTTTTAGTATGATATTATTAATCATTGTTCCATTATAGTTTGATATACTGCTTCCCCATACCGGATGTTGACCATTAAGGTCCCCCAGAATAATTTTTGGATGGTTAAATATTGAGATAAGGTCTTTTAATTCGTCACCATCTATTCTACTATTAGGAGGGATATAAATGTTAATTATTGTTAAGTTTATTTTTGTGATTTTGATTGCTTGAACTTGAACATTGTGCGGTAGTGTATTTTGAGACAAATCTAAAGCAATAAAATCAATGTTATTTTTGATTAAAAGAGCTATTCCGCCCCTTCCATCATTTCGATCTTCCCGTATTGTCTGATAGCTGGAGATATAAAACTTGAAGGATTGTTTTAACCATGTTTCATTTAGCGCTATTATATCTAAATTATGTTCTTTTATTAAAATTTTTAGGTTAGCAAGATTGGAACATACACTTCGTATGTTCCATTGTAGGATATTCAGTTGCTTACCAGTCATCTTCCTCCCTTGGTTTGGGAGACCATGACTCTCTATTTTCGATATTATGTATATAATTTTGTACTAGCATTTTGTCTGTTGTAGACATATTTTTTATTTTCTTGAAGAGCATGTCTTCGATATTATCTCTTTCACCTTGCGCAATCCAGCAATCCTCCAGATCCCCGTTAGAGGACTGAGAGATCACTGTCGTTGGAGATTGATTTGTTCCAAACAAAGGTCCCGAAAGATTTGTTCTTGTGGATTGCGGAAAGAGACATTGCTTAATGCCCTCCTTATTGAACCCAAGGATCGGAGGAGACAGCGTTTTTCTTTTTTTGTTCACTGTGGAGACTTTTCCACTATAAGATGGAGTTAATTGTAATATTTCTCTTTTTTTCATTTCATTAAACATCTGTCGGTTTTGCGATATTTGAGTAAAATTTGGTATCGAGTTATTATTTTTGTTTTTTAAACTTGGAAAATCGTCAGAATGGCGTATAAAAGCTCTATCCTTTTTAATTTTTGGCACATATTCATTTGCCTCAAAATATGATAAACTATCTAGCGACATGTAAATTCTAATCTGTTGTTGCCTAAGAAATTCTGGGCATTCTTTATTAATTGAAGAGTGTTCGATACTGTCACAATTTATACATTTTATTCCTGACTTACAATTCGGTTCATGTGGTTCACTTCCGCATTGGCATGCACAAGATCCCTGGTGAGCCAAGGTACCACATTTTTGACATTTTTCTTTGCCTCTGCATTGCTTCTTAGTGTGACCGTATAATAAACATTGATAGCATTGCGTCACAGGCATAATGTATGGCTCTACTGTTGTTTCGAGCCCATATATATTAACTTTCTTAGGAATAGTTTTACCCTTGAAGACAAAGAGACATGTACCCGTAGGCACATAATCTACAGTTTTGTCCTCTTTGTTTACCCTTCTATTAAATCTTTTAACCTTAACTACATCTGTTATTGATTCGGTATGTTCAATTATTTCTTCGTTAGTAAAATCCCTACAGATCCCTCTTACAATACCTTTACATGATACGTTATGCTCTGGAATATACATATTGTACCCCTTATTAATTAACTCTGTATTTTTTATAAACTTTGCCTATGTTTTGATCTTTTGGTCCTTGAACTACGACCGAAAATGGTCCCAGCGAATTTTTTTCGTATTTGAAAACATATTTTTCATTATCATTACCATTACTACCTTCTACTATGGTTATATTAGTGTCCATATGATGTGTCAAGTTGCTAGGGGGCCCAGGGGACCCCCCTGGAGGTCCCTCCATTCAACTATCCACTTGTCAGTTATTTGCAACACACCTGGTAAAAAACTATATCCAATCTCTAATCTATTAGAAAAAAAAAACCCGGCCAACAGCCAAAAAACAGCAGAAAAAAACAAATGTGGTTATAATCTAGCTGGATCCTACCTTAAATACTCTGAGTTGTTAATATGTATTGTTTTGTAGATGGGTGCACTTTCACAAAGGAATTTATTAGTAATTTTGCTGAAAAACGCTTTCCAAATTTTCGATCGCCAGAAACGTCCGATCACGTCGGGAGCCGATCAAAAAGTCAAAATACTTTTATTTTAACCAATATCGCAAATAAATGTACCTTAGGTAATATTCGGAGCATTTATATTGTCACGACTAACAACCATCCGAACGTTTTTGTGCTACCCTATAGAACTAGCCGCCCCGCCGTGCCCCTCGCTTCTCTGCCTGTATGAATCATCGACCGGGCCGGTCGAAGTTTCGGGATAGCTGGAATTATCTCGATGGCCTCGTCGAGATCATATAGAGTGGCCTCGGAATACTTCCCGAATATTCGTGATAGATTTGAGATTATATATAAGCAGACCTAAGTCGGATAGTCAGTTAGTTCAGTTAATCATTGAGTGTTGAATAGATATTAGTGGTAAAGTTATAAGACTAGTTTAGTGAGTTAAATTGTATACAGTGGTAGTGAATACAGAGAGTATTAGTTGAAAATAGCAAAGTTGTAATTCTGTTAAGAACCCACGGGAAAAACGTAACAATATATTCCCTATATATTAATGATCCTCGGTCCGCTTCGGGAGCAAAGCCAACAAAAACTAACCCAAGGTATGCTCAAAATAACTCCACAAATACATGCGATCATTCTTATCTCACAGTTTTCATTTTTTTTTTGTTATGGCAGTGGCACACATACTAAAGGGAGATCCTATGGCACTCGACGAGCGGTGTGTGCGCGAAGATCTTGATTGACACGGTTCTTGAATAGTTGTAGGCTGTAATTAGGCGGAAACAGATGTCCTGGGACCAGAGCTGTTTAAGATAATTTAAATCAAAGATCAAAGACACTTCATTTGGACAAACGATTTAAATTAAAGATCGTTTTGTATATAAAGAAAGATTTAAATAATAAATCTTTTTTTATGTTAAAATCTTTTTTACATTTTACATCATTTTAGGAAATATTTAAATCTTTTCAAAAGATTTAAATATTTTTTAAAATCTAAATCTTTTGAAAAGATTTAAATACTTCCTAAAATGATCTATAATGTAAAAAAGATTGAAATCATTTGGTTATGTACCATTAAAAACCCCTTAATTTTAGAGCGTAATCAAAATGTTATTTATATAAATTGAGTGAAAAAAAAGCAAAAGTGTGAAGTCACCCAACCTAAATTTTAAAAAACAAGCTTTAATTTTTTTTTACAATTACTTTTTGATAAAATCAACTTGAAATTTGACAAAATCCTATTATTTCAATTATTTTTATTTTTTTTATTTTTGATTTGAATTTTTCCTAGAAATATTTTTCTGGCGGAAAAATCTATTTTACATTTTAGTTAGGTTTTTTATAGTATTTTGTTTGCTTTTTTCAGAGTGATTACTTCGTAAGGGGTTTGTTTATGACGCAGAAACTTTCATCGAAATTATCGGGAAAATATATTTTTAAGAAATCAATAATACAAAAGTTTCCCATATAGCCAATATATATTTAAAAAAGAAAATTAAGTAACACGCATTAAAAAAATTTCATTACAAAATATAATCTTAAATAGGTACGTCATAACATACAAAAACCAAATTAAAATGTTATTTAACCTTGTTTTTTTTAATGGACTTTTTGACACATTGTCGAATGTTTAAAAGCCGTTAGCATTCACATAATTGGTAACTTTGCAGTTCTTATTATGTTAGCCGATTATATTAATTAAAATGAAAACACTAACAACATCAAACATACAAAATAGCTCATTATGTGCATGCTAGCAGCTTTTAAATATTTGGCAATGTGTCAAAAATTCCATTAAAACACAAGCTTTAATTTTTTTTCACAATTACCTTTTGATAAAATCAACTTGAAATTTGACAAAATCCTATTATTTCAATTATCTTTTTTTTTATTTTTTATTGGAATTTTTCCTGGAATTATTTTTCTGGCGGAAAAATCTATTTTACATTTTAGCTAGGTCAGTGATGTAAAATTACCGTAATTTATATTTTTGGTTATTTACGGTGGTAATTTACGAGTGTTAATTACCAAAATTAATTACCGCGGTAATAAATTTGTGTCGTAAATTACTATGGTAAATAACCGTAATATATTTTTGACAAATTACAAAATTGCCGTAATTTACCGTAAACTACTAACGATCTCCATTCGTAAATTAATGTAAATTGTGTGTATTACTGTCTTTTGGAAACGTCCATTTGAAAAAAAAAACAGAGACGCAACCGGCGTGCACTAGTTTACAAATAAAAGTTGCTATTTTTTCAAAGAAGCATGTACTTGTACATGTATAAAAAATAACTTGTCATAGTCACGTAATTATCACTTGGGAATTAAATTACGGTGTGTAGGACAAAGAGTTGCTTCATTTGTTTATGAATAAAACATTGCTTTTTCCTTAAATATTATTTAATTAAAACGAAAACAACACAGAACAAAATGAATGTCAAACTTCCGTCTCCATCAACTAAATTTTAATTGTTTGTAGCGTAGGTACAATCTAAGAAAACCTTAAATTCGTACTTGTTTATATTTAGGTTAATAGTAGTAGTAGTAAACTCTCTATTGGCCTTTTTCGTGAGAAATTCAGCCAGAAAAGACCTCTATCCGGCTTAGTAAGAGCTGGGGCGACCCATCCCAGATTAGTTACACCTGATGGATAGAGATACTATTTTTAGGGCACCCAGTATGTCGAGTATGTACCCCTGGGGCCCCGACTTGTACATGCACGGCTTGTTTTAAGGTTCGAACACCACCGGCTGGACATTCACACACATTTAAATCTTGTACATGCACGGGGCTCTAACCCCCGGCTGGACGTCCGAATCTTATTCGGGGAATCTACACAGCCCCTGAAAGCCCCATGTGCCCCCAAACTAACATATATGTATATGAAGCTGGAACAAAATGGCCGATACCCGACACGTGCACACTCGCCCGAAGACGAATCGGAAGTATATTTAGGTTAAGTGCTCTTTTAAGGAGGTACTGTGAAATTTTAGTTAGTAGAAACGGGGGATCCCCTACCTAAATATTAAAGAATTTCTTTTTTATATTTGCATATCACAATGAGCTGGAGTAAATGGGATATCTAAATCAACTATTTCAATTTCACCATCTATTCAGCACAGTCGGATTCATATTCAGACTCCCATAAAGATTGAAATGAAAACCAATAACGACTAATATAGCGATATTTTATTAGGAGGTATACTATGCTATAAGCTATAACCAAAACATCGACTGCGACCTACAACTCGTTTTACTTTAGAGAGTACCCTATAGCCCTCCGTAGAGAGTGCAAATATCCTGTTAATTCTTAAGACCGGGGAAATACATATTTTAAATGATGCGAATTCACATTATTCGCGACAGTCGACAGTAAACCCCGGTCCGGCTCCGTAAATCCCCGAACGCATACTCCTCATATTGCTGACAAAGGTCGCATACGGAAATATGATAAATTAAAACAATATACATTAAATAACGGTAAATAACGTTAATTATTTAGCACAAGAACCGGTAATTTTCTATGTTAATTACCAGTAAATTACGGTAATAAATTGTTGGTTATTTACGGCAAATTACAGTAAATTACCACGGTAATTTACCAGTTCACATCACTGAGCTAGGTTTTTTATGGTATTTTGTTTGCTTTTTTTCAGAGTGATTACTTCGTAAGGGGTTTGTTTATGACGCAGAAACTTTCAACGAAATTATCGGGAAAATACATTTTTAAGAAATTAATAATACAAGTTTCCCATATAGCCAATATATATTTAAAAAAGAAAATTAAGTAACACGCATCAAAAATTTTTCATTACAAAATACAAAATAAACATAGAACTAAAACACTTAGGATGTATTTATTGCTGTATTTTATTATAGTTAAACTCTTTTTTTAATGATTTAAATCCTTTTAGAAAGATTTAAACGCTATGTTTAAATCAAAAATCAAAGATACTCTTCAGAAAGATTTAAATCATAAATCACTTTCAGAAAAAATATTTAAACTCAAAGTATTTAAATCACAAAAATGATTTAAATCTCACTGATGGTGACAGCTCTGCCTAGGACCCGGAGAGTGAGTTCCACAATGATGCAGTGCGCCAGACAAAGCAGTCCTAGTAAAGCGATGTTCTAGGTGTTTCCAGTTGTACGACGAACGGGTGCGTTCTACCCATCTGTCAGGGAACCTCTACCGTGAAAATATCGATAAAACAGAGAAATCTCAGCCACGTCTGCCGTGTTCCAGACTATCCAGATCTCGGATCAACTCCGGGTCACCGACGAGACGCACAGCTCTCTTTTGAATCGAGCCCAGCTTTAGGGTGTACTTAGGTGCGGCACCCCAGATGTGCGCAACATTCTAAGCGCGGTCTTATAATGATTCATTTTCAACGTTACAAAGTGACGCCTTAGTTCTGTCTAACGTAACATGTTTTTAGACTCCTAGCTTGCTCATAGGGGCTAATCTGTGGTACCAAGCAACATGTGCATTATCCTAACGAGGATAATAATTCACGTCTATTTCCCCTTCTTTTAAGCGATATGGGTTTTGTTACCCTTTATTAATAAAATCGTTTAACCATTTGTGTTCATTTCATAATTCTTTTTTACCTTCCCTGAGACCTTGAAATAAAATGGATTTTTTCTTTTCAACGAAATATTCAGTTGTCTATCATACATATTGGCAGATTACAAATAAGATGAAAATGAAGTTTTTAACAAATTGAAAACTCAATCAAACCAACTTTTATAGGCATTTGTGAACTAAACTTTGTGAACCCTCTAATTAGTATTTTGAATATCTAACGATTCGTTTGGAACAAAACAACAATTACATTATACCTGTCAAAACGATTTTATTTCAAATATTTAGAAGCATATCTATATAACGAATCATTTAACGTTTGTTAATTCAATTTCTTGGGTTCCGGCAAAAGTGACACGTTCTGGACTGAACAGCTGCCATCGCAAGGTACGAGAGGGATCTCAATCAAAACTGAATTAGATTTTATGCAGACCTGAAACAAAAATCGACAATAATTTAAAAAATAATAATCAACGTGTCAAAATAATAAACATTTAAAAAAATTCAGTTAAAGTTTAACATCACCTAATGTTTATCATAGCGTATATTTGGTATGCATCATAAAAAGATAAAAGTACCGCAGAGGAATAATATTTAAAATATTTAATCCATTTATGGACTTTGTTACTCATAGTTGTCGCTTGCAAACACTATTTTGTTATTAAATTTAATGGCAAATTTCTCACAATTGCTGTAAATGTATATAGCTACTACAAACTTACCAATCAATACATTTCTAGATACTTTCGGCGAAGGCTTGCTCTTTCGGTATCTTTGCTATCTGTGAAATGCGGAATGAAGGGCTCCCAGGGCCACCCAGTGCCCGGAGATCCGAATGGCCGGTGAGTTTACTTCCTGGAACAATAAAAATGTATATATTAGAAAAACAATAATTTGTCTTAATATTTCTGTTAAATCAGGCGAAAGTGTCAGTGAGGGCAAGTGGTTTTCACAGTTCAGCTCAAAATAGCGTATAATTATTATATCATCATTAAGAAAAATTGTCACATGCGGAAATTTCCTACAGTAAAACTAGTTGTGCAGAAACTTCCTACTATAAAATCGGTTTAGCAGTGGCTTTGTAAGTATCAAAACTGGGTAGCCTATTAAATGCTAAAAAAATTCTATGCTAACCTAAACTATCGATTAAATCATAATAGTTTCTGTAAGGTCTTAAAGAGAAACGTTTAAGACAGGCTGCACTCAAGACGAATTTAAATTGTAACGTCTTAAACATTTTTAATGAATTCATGAAAAACTAGTCATTACCTAAGTTGATTAACTACCTTTAGACTGGCAAATTAAAAGTCTTAGCGAAGATGAATTGTTTTTCATATTCAGTTTTCAATATTTTGAAAATTTTAAGAGAGTGAATAGTTAGCTTTGCTGTTGATGAATTATTGGAAATTTGAAGGAATGCGTCTCATATTTGACACGATGTTTAGGTTAAAATGTAGATTTATACATTTAGTTGCCTGAATTTCATTGAAAAAGAACTGATGCCCTAAAAATGGGTTGAAAAATGAGGAAATTTTTTGGTGATTAAAGGCAGTTTCTGGTGGATGTTATGGCAGCAGATTTCGAGATAAAATTTTACTTTTAACATATCGATTTGTATAGTTTTTGTGGTAATTAAGTAGATTGCCTGAAATCTCATTTAAAACGTTTAAGATGAGAAAATGGATCAGGATCGGATAATTTGGCAATTTTTCAAGCGATAAGCAACGGTTTTTGCCGATTTTATGGCGAATTTCGAGGAAAAAATTTGACTTTAAATATTAATGTTGTAAAATAATATAGAACACAAAAAAATACTTTGATTTCACAATATTAATCACGCATTGCTGAAGTTTTCACTATGTCGTGTGGTTTTCAGCACATACCGTTTTTTTTTAAATATATGTACTTCTCTCAACACCTTGCCTTTTTTCAGGAACATATTTATCATTTAAGTCCGCCAAAAATAAGTAATGAAATCTTGAATTATATTTTAAGTATAATAATACTAGAAATAATTAGTACACTGCTTTTAGATGTTTCAAAATAATTTAATGAGATATTTTTCTCTACATATGTTTCGGCTTGATGAGGCCTTTATCAAGAGTAGTTGTATACTAAAATCTAAAATTGTTATACCCTACTAAACCGCCTGACGGTATTTTGTTTTGATTGCACTGTCAATTATGCAGATGTTTAAAGAGCAGGTCAGTTGGTCGTTCGTATTTAAAACGTCTGTTTTTTGCGACTTTTGGATTTCTAGGTACTCCAAAAGGTTCAGCCTTTTGCTTTTTGTTTCCGTGTGTAAAAGTTTGACATTATTCGTATCTATAAAATGGTTGTTTTCTAGACAATGTTTTGCTATGCCAGTTTTTAATATTAAGTAAAATCAATTTTTTGTGTTCTTTAATCCAATATTTAAGTTTCGACCAGTTTGTCCTATGTATACAGCATCACAGTTCACACAATTTATTTTGTAAACACCATATTTAGATTGTTTGTCAATTTGGTCTTTATTGTTTATTAGTCTTCTCCCTAGATTATTCTTATTAACCTGAATTGTATTAAAGCCAAATTTATTTAATTTTTTTGAAACTTTTTCTGTAATTTTCGGAATATAATTGATAAATTTAAACGGCTCCTTTTCTAATTCTAATGTAGGGTTATAAAATTGTTTAGTTGAGCCTAGGGGAAAGCTGAAAAGTCTATGGATGAGACTGAAAAGCGGAAAGTTTTACTTGCCAAGATTGGTTAGTCTTTATGAATTATTGCAACTGTTGTTGTTGGTTTCCTATATATATATCAAATTTAAGCGAATCTCTCGTCTTTGTAATCGTGATGTCCATAAGCGGTATATTATCGACGATGTTTACTAAAATCTAAAAAGTGTTTCAATTTGGTTTTTAAAACAGTGCATCAGAAACAAAATCACACCTACACACATGAAAATCTACTGCAACCATAACTCCATAGAGGCCAGAAGAATGATCAAAAAAACATACACGATTTGGCTCCAGAATGAACTACGCTTTTGGTTCAAAAGAAGGGACAACCTCATCCAACATCAGAAATTGATCTACACTGAACTCTTGAAGAAAGGAGGTCATTTTGTATAGGGACAGGATAGTTCGTGAATATATTAATTTAATAGTGAACAAACATTATAAAACTACTAAATAAGTTAAGGTATTTACTCTCTTTAAAAACTGTCACACCTATTGATGTAAGTATACAGCAACACAGCAATCACACTTTTTATCCAAGAATTTTGAATCTTACAGATACAGTATTTACAGACACTGAGAATAACTTATTTGAAAAAGGGCTCAAATATTCTCCACAATCCTACAACCAAAAAGATTTTGAACTTTTGGTAGTTAATACACAAATAGCAATCAATTCTATTTCAAACATTTCGCAACTAAACAAATATAGCATCTCTGAAGAATTTAAATCTAATTCAAATACCCAACTGAATAAAAAATAATTTACAACCTTAAACGCGATAAAAGCAAAACTAACGCAAAATAACCTAATATTAACTACAGCTGACAAAGGAAACACAATAACTGTTTTAACTAAATTAGATTATGATACTAAAATCAACTTTTGAATAATGGAGATTTCATAAAAACGCAAGACCCGACTAATAAGTACCAAAAACAAATTATTTCATTATTAAAAAATAACAATTCTGGACTACCTGATAATGCACAAATTTTTCTCAAATTAATGAATCCGTCACCACCCCTTTTTTACGGCTTACCTAAAATTCATAAGGAAAATATCCCAATCAGACCAGTAGTATCATGTGAATGCTCCATGTTAGAAATTTAGTCAATTCGTTACGAATATTTTACCAAAATTCTTTAAATTCGATTCTAAGTATGCACTTAACTCCTTTGATTTCATTGATTATGTCAAAAACTTAAAAATTCCAAATAATGCAATATTGATTTCCTTTGATGTGAAGAGTTCGTTTAGCTCCATACCTTTAAACGAACTTTCACTTATTATTTATTTATTTATTTATTTTCAACGTTTTAAACATTTACAGTAGTATTTACAATAATCTTAGACTAGGTAATAATATTAATCTATCTCAGAATAACTCGCTTCGCTGAGTTTTTAAACATATCCACAGAGACATTAAAAAAATTGAGTTCATCACAATACCTGTTAACATTAGCCGATATCCTATTAACAGGGCAGTATAACAAATACCATGTACGACAGTAGGGTACATGCAGGAGAGGCGTATTACGTACCTGGTAAGTTGGAATGTGAAAGTAAAAACACTGAAGGCATTCTGGACTCTTAATAATGTGATTGACTATCTTAAATGCGAAACAGATATCATAATATACCCTCCTTCGGTCAAGGGTTGTCAAGTCAAAATAAGACATAACCTGGTCATCCCCAAGTAGCAACCCAGACTTAAAGAAAATATGTCTGGCGAATTTGATGAATTTACGCTGAACATTTTCCAGTCTGGCAATATGAATTTGGTAATAGGGTGACCAAATTATGTTTGAAAATTCCAATATAGACCTAACCAGTGAAATATAAAGAACTTTAACAGCATTAGCATTGGCAAAATCCTTACAAGATCTTTTGACAAAACCCAGCATTCTGTTTGCTCTTCCAACCACAGACTCAAAATGTTCTGAGAATGTTAGCTTCCCATCTAAGAGAACCCCAAGTCCTTTACTACAAAAACTTCCTTAAGTACAACACTATTTACAGAGTACTGATAATTTCCCATGGTTCTTAATCTACTAAATCTCATGAAACAACATTTATCAACGTTAAGTGACATGTCGTTTTTCAGGCACCAGTCGTAGACTGTGTTAATGTCATATTGCAGCTTATGCATATCCTTAACTGATGAAACAGTGGTGTATAGTTTGAGGTCGTCAGCAAAAAATAAATAATCTGAACACAAAAGATTTCCCAGATCATTGACAAATAAACTAAACAAGAGTGGACCCAGGTGAGATCCTTGCGGCACGCCTGATGGCGTTAAAAATGGTTGAGATAAGAAGCCGTCGACCTTAACTTGTTGATGTCTATGAGATAAGTATGATGCTATCCAGGCAATCACTGAACCAGAGATTCCGTAGTCAGACAATCTGGAAATCAAAATGCTGTGGTTGACCCTATCGAAGGCCTTACTGAAGTCAGTGTAGACTGCATGGGTCTCAAGGCCATTTGCAAATGAGTTATTAATATAATTAGTGAAAAGAAATAGATTTGTGTCAACAGAACGACCTGATATAAACCCATGCTGTCGAGTATCTATAACACCCTCAAGCGCACTCATCAGCGCATTCTCAATGAAATGCTCAAAAAGCTTAGGTATGGCTGATAAAATACTTATTGGCCTATAATTTTTTATGTCGTTTTTGTTGCCTGACTTGAAGATAGGACACACATATGACAACTTCCAAACCTCTGGAAAGGTAGCAGAGACGAGGGATTGGGAGAACATATAATATAAGGGTAGGTAAAGAGAGTGTGAACAAGATTTTAAAAAACTATTAGGTATACCGTCAGGACCTGCACCCTTGTTAACATCAAGTGTTGATAATTCCTTCTCAACCTCGGTAGCGCTAATGTGAATACTGGATATATTCAAATTATTTATCAGTAATGGGCGAGTTTCAGCATGGGTAAAAGTAGGGTTTACAGGATTGTATACAGATGAAAAGTAAGTGGCAAACAAATTCGCAATGGCTAAACCATCATCAGCGTGACTGGATTCTAAATGCAGTATTTTTGGAATGGCTCCCTGGTTTGATTGGGCTCGCACAAATTGCCAAAAGAAATTTGGGTTGTAATTGATATGATTTTCACTACTAGCAATGTAATGGTCATAACAAATCTTAGCGAGAGACCTACACTGTCTTCGTAAATCGCAAAAAGTTTCATAATCTACCCCGGATCTGGATTGCTTATACATACGATGAAATGTTTTTTTCTGAATTATCATATTCTTCAAATCAGCTGAGTACCAACGGGGAAATTTGTCTTTTGAAACACGTCTTTTAGTAGGTACAAACATTTCAAAGCAATGCTGGAGCACTGAATAGAAATTACTAACAGTAACATTAACATTGTCATTAATAATTGATAACCAATCATAATAAAGAAAAAAAATTGTTGATAAGATTAAAATTTGCTCCACTGAAATCAAAATAAGTGTAGCTAGCTGGCTCTAAAAAATCTTCCTTACAAGCTATTACAGACAGTTCCAATGCGGGGTGATATGAATCGCAGTTCACAAGGCCATCACTCTTTACAATAGCATTAAGATCGAAATTGGCAAAACAGAGGTCTAAGATGGAACTGTGATCATTAAGCACCCCATTGTACTGTGTTAAACCTAAAAAAGCAAATGTATCACATAAAAGAGATTCCTTATCAGACCTCACATTACCAGGGGTCAGACCAAGCTGATATTTGTGCGCAGACCACACAATATTAGGCAAATTATAGTCTCCTAACACTAATACTCCATCGAAAGAATCGCATGCACTGGAAACCGAGTTAGTGTGGGAACTGTACACAGACACATCCATAAGTGGAGGGATGTAAACACAACCAATACAGTAATTAATGTTATTTATTTTTATAGATACCCAAACTTCCTCCAGTGCAGGATCGCTGATAGTTAAACGATGAGATTTGATTGCATTGCTTACCGCCAAAAGGACACCACCACCGCGGCTTTTGCAGCTGTTATTTTCATTTCTGTCAGTTCTGTACACCGTGTAACGTTCATCAAGAAATTCAGCATCGTTGATACTTGGATCCAGCCACGTCTCTGTTAATGCAATTACAGAATAATCCTCAGTTTGAGCAGCACAAAATAAGTCTTTCAGTTTAGTTTTTAGTCCTCTTACGTTTTGGTAAAAAACTGTTAAATTGTGTTCTAATTGTGATGACTCACCGAAGCTTGTGACTGAAAATTAGCCAGTTTTCGGTTTCCCTGTCCACGGCGTTGATGAAACTCCTTTATAGCGGTTCCTACAGGCCACAAATTAGGATCAAGTAGACCCTTAAGAAGCGATTCTTTAACGCCTATCTTAAATGAAGCGACATCATCATTCTTGTCCAATGGAAAGCACTTGACGTCTTTTATGCCTAGCTGCTCATCCATATAATCTACTATATGCTGTTCAGTAGTCGACGGACTACATCTGCCAAGGTACAACCACTGCCTTCTTTCTGCAGCTGAGAGGCATCCAACCCGATTGCCTGTGCCGATTATGATAGGCTCTCTACTGTTTTGCTGCAAAGACCTGGAGCTGTCAGAAGACTGTTGGAAGCCTGGCAGACAAGAGATATTTTTTAGGTTATCTCCAGCCTCGACCACTGGCCTCTTAAGAATAGGCTGAGGCTTCGTAGATTCTAAGG
>MU189272.1:42800-53486 GCA_016904865.1 Pissodes strobi | reverse complement strand
CTTTTATGTAGATACCTTCATTGCTGTCTAGTTTACTCTTTTGTTTTGGTATTGCGAGAGCGTCCTGTCTTGTTTGCAGTTTGACTTTGATTGGTCTCCTTTTGTTCATTTCATATTTTCCCATTTTAAAGAAAGTAATGTCGTTCAGAGAGATACTGGAATCAATTTTCCTGAAGATATCCTTGACCTGTTGTTTTACTTTTTCATTTCTTGCTTCTTTGTTTTCTTCAGTTATTTCTGGTGCTCCAAAAATAATTATGTTTGTCATACGTTTTTCGCGTTCATTGATTTCATCAATTGTTGGCATAACAGATATACTTTCTTTTTGTGCACTGATTTTTTTTACTGTCTTCTCAAGCTCAACATAATTGTTTTTCATTGATTCTGCTTCATTCTTAATTTCACTATTATTAGTTTGGTTAATTAGTTCTTTAACTTCTTTTATTTCTGTTTGTACTTTCAAATTTGATTTGCTGAAGCCTTGTTTAATATTCTTTATTTCTGATTGCACTTCAATGTATGACTGTTTTTGATCATTTGCCTTTTCATCGAGCTTTTTTATTTCATCCTGTAGATCATGAATCTGCACCTCCAAATCATCAGATATTTTTTCTTTAATTTCTCTGATTTCCACAGTTAAATCCTTCAAATTTGTCTTTATGGATGGAATTTCTACGATGTCTCTATTAATTTTCTCTTGACATTGAGTACAAAAATATTTAATCACTCTAGTCTGGGCTGTTATTGACCTTATTTCGTTAGAGGACAACTGTGAGCAGTTTCTGCAGAAAACTTTTTTACAGAGGTCACAGTGGCATCCGAATAGCTCCTTGATATCCTTACTTCTAGTTACATCTATGTGGACACATTCCTTCTTGCAGCTTGAATTTGAACATATTAGTTTAGACATGATTTCAAATCAAAATTGTTCTTAATCCGGCACTGTTTATATGTTTTGGTTCAAATTCTATTCGGTTTAAGTAAACATCCACTGGCACCGAGAGCAATTTTTTTAAATATTTATTCGGGTATTTGTTTATTTAAGGCTGATTTTTATTTGTGTTTTTGTTTATTTTAGCTGATAAAACAGTTGAATTTTCGATACTTTTCAACGCAGAAACAACGGTTTCAGCAGGAGCAAACAATAAATACGTCTCATTTGCAGCGCGATATATATTTGCAAGAATGCGCTGTTAAAATATTTTTTTATACTAATTTTGGGACACCCTGTATATAAACGATCTAACAGGCCTGGATATTGATGGCAAATTTACAGTTTTTGCTGATGACACAACAATTTTATGGCACTCTAGTGATATCAACACTTTGATTGCTGCTGTGTCATCTGATTTGGATGTGGTGAAGGCTTGGTGTGACTCCTTCTGTCTTTGAATATGGATAAAAACAGTTTGGTCTACTTTAAATATAATGTTGAGGGCTTGACTGTTGGTAGTGTTCCTCTTATGAAGCAGCATCACTCAAAATTTCTTGGTTTGGTAATTGATGACGAACTTAGCTTTGAAAACCACATCATGGCCCTTGATAAAAATCTATCTTCAGGTTGCTTTGCAGTAAAGGTGGCTGTTCAGGAGCTGAGTACAGACATTGGAAAATCTGTCTATTATGCTCTTGTGGAATCCCATCTCCGTTACGGTATCGCTTTTTGGGGAACAGCTAGTCATTATTTAGTAAATATACTCTTCGTTATTTAAAAGCGGGACGTCAGATATTTTTGCAAAGCGCGAACCCGCGATTCATGTAGATCACTTTTCGTGTCTAATAAAATTTTAACTCTTACTCTTACTCTTACTGTTTGTCTTGTATATTTAAATCGTAATAAGTTTTTAAATTTTAGGCCTACGTATGTCACACGCCAACACCGTAATTTGCAACTACCTATTTATCAGGGTATTAAGATGTACCTATAACCCTTTCGCATGTAATTAGGGACCAGCCTACCCTAAAAGCATTTAAAAAGCACCTTCGAGGAGTGCTGGTTGCCAAGGCCTATTATGGCTTGCATGAGTTTTATCATTGTTTATATAAAGACACCGCAGCAGCTGCTCTTACTCTACAAATAGCAAATAACACCGTGCTTAGAATACTGCTCACACCTAAGCACTCCTTAAAGCTGCTGTTTTTTTTTTTGCTAGACCAAATATTATTGTTTTTATACGAATGTTTCCCATTCGTATAAAAACAACAATAGTAGAGTAGAGCCAGAAACCAACATTATGTAGCTAAGGAATGGCTGAAAAGTGAAAACATTGTCCCGGTCTGCAAAACGTCCTTAATGAACCCTTAGTTGAACAGCAGGAGATCTATTTACCTCCTCTGCACATAAAACTGGAATTTATAAAGAAAAATGTGTTAAAGCCCTTAATAAAGAAAGAAAAGCTTTTCTTTATTTGAAAAACAAATTTCTCGCGGACAAGTGAGGCAAAGCTTAAAGAATGCTGTTCGTTGGTCCGCAAATACGAGAACTTTTCAAGGCCAATCATTTTGAAACTGTATTTTTGGAAAAAGAAGATAGGGCATGGACTGCCTCCAAAAATGTGCGTAGCAACTTCAACTTCCTATGAAATAAGAACTGGGAACATTATGCAGAACTAGTTGAAGAACTTATCCAATCGTATAGCTTACAACATGCCACTTAAACTGCATTTGGGATTCTTTTCTGAAAGCTTAGATGCAGTTTAGATGAACACCAGAAAATAAATTTCAACAGCAAATTCCTCAAATGTTGGGGTACCACAAAATTTACAAATATAAAGTATACTTTGCACCAACATTGTGACGTCGGTCGTTTCTTTTAATTTTGTAAAATTCACTATATTTTTTATTATTTGGTTTGCTTGTATTATATATTCTTGTTCTCTTCTCTAATATCTTAAAGGTGATAGATATAAACTGAGGTCATATTTGAAATCAGTGCATTAAAATAGACATAAAAGAGCCAAAAAATATCAGGGAGCGACAACAAATCAAAATCAAAATGCAAAATAGTGAATTATACTATTAAATTGCTCAAAAATAAAATTGGCGTGCTTATTAGGAGTTATTTTTGGCAACACAAAAAATTAAAACCAGTTATACCAATTTGAAATTATTATTTTGCTCATTCATACTTACGAATAAATTTAGTTCCGTTAGAGCCGTTTTCGTCGCAAGCACACTCTCTAAAATTCAATAGGAGATAAACAGTTAGATAAACAATGGTTCCCATGTTGTTAACTTAATAAACACACAAATACCGAAATTACGGATCCTCGTTCTAAAAATTGACTAGGATTTACTGTGAATGATTGATGTTTTAGGCGTAAAAATGCCGAAGTGCATGCAAACCTACGCTAAAATTCCTTTAAATATAGGGTGTCCAAAGAATAAAATAGCGCATTAACAAAAGTGTGCAAAGACTTGATCTGGATTAGTAGGGAGTTAACATCGGAGCCGAAGCAACATAGAAATTCCGAATCTTCAGGGATCCCCGAGATCAATAATTATATGAATTCCTAAAATATCCGAAACGGGCATTCGAATAAGTAAGAGCAGGGCTGCAAATAAAACTTGAACATTTTTAGCTCTAGTAGTAGTTTTATATTCTATAAAAATGTTATTTATTTTATTTTTATAATTCGCAATTTCGGCAATGACATACATACGCACCGCCGGCAAAATCACTAATCAGTATGATATCAGACATAGATCTAAAATTACCGGTAATGCTGCATTAAACCTAAAGAAATGGAGTCTTTTTACGTATCTTATGCTCAATATATTTCATAAGTGACCATTTCTAAGCATCATTTAATCTCACTCCAGTAATGTAAGTTTATATTACCAACTTTAATTGTCCCATTGTGATACATGTTTCTTTTTGACATACTTAAACAGTGTAATAATAATGAACTTATCTTACAGTCATGGATATTGCTTCCAGTACAAGCAACATTCAACTAACCATGCGTCTCCCTCTTGGTCTCCCTCTAACTGTCTAACTGTACAATTAAATTAATATTAGGGAAAAACAGAATAAAGGTCAAGACTGAGCTTGAGACTTAGGGGGACCCCAAAGTGAACTTATCATAATCTGAGCAAACGTAATTTTTTTCCCAATGCGCTCAGGCTCGTCAAATTAGTTTTTTTTAACAGTTTCCTGGCCTAATTTGGGTAGTTGGGTGTAGATGCCATTTCCGATATTGTGAAGTAATCGGCATTTTTATTCAATGAACCGTTTGCTTATGTATAATTACAGAATCTTTTATTTTAGGTTGAATGAATGCATTTGAAAAGCGGACGGGAAATCCTTTGTAGATAGACCACCAGTCTGGGCCCAATGTGCGCCAGCTCACATACCAATTCATCCAGGTAGCCCGATTTCCCTAGCGAACGCACACAGCTTCCTCGGCTGGATCCTTCTTATGTCCTTCAGGTTCAGCACTCAGCTTCCGAAGTGCACCTCTCTTATTCTAGCCAACGCTGGACAGTTGGCAAAAACATGAGTCCTCCAAGCACCACCTAGTTCCGGATCTTCTACGATCCGCAGCAGATGCAAAAGTTTATTCAAGCGACAGTGCTTTGTGAGGAGCTTTGTCATAAGCCTGGTGTCTCCTCTTCACAGCCGGAAAGGCCCTCACCCTACAAGGTGCTGAGTTACCCAAGATTATTCGTATTCGTATTCGCACACGAGAGTGTACGACTCGTGGTCTATTGTGGCTCACATCTGTGGTTTCCACTAGGCCCGAGGCTCGATCCTTTTCATGAAGACGATTAGCTTTCGAGGGTGGATAATTTTCAAATCTACAAGTGTAATTTGAGAATTTCCATACACTGTTTGTCTGGTTCTTTCCATTGTTGGACGGTGCTCCACTGTTTCTTCGTCCTCCAAGCTCAAGCGGCATTCTGTTTCCTCGGAAAGCCCTATCTTGTTCAAATGGCTTCTTAGCCGACAATGACCAGTATACATGCTCACTACAGCCTGGACCTGCTGTCGGCCAAGTTGAAGAAGTTGTCTAGTTCTCACTCCTGATTGCAGATTCACTGCCATCTTTACTGAGTTAGTCCCGATAACTCTCTCCATTTATCTACAAAT
Source organism: Pissodes strobi (assembly GCA_016904865.1). NCBI lineage: Eukaryota > Metazoa > Arthropoda > Insecta > Coleoptera > Curculionidae > Pissodes > Pissodes strobi. Next base: position 48,394 of record MU189272.1, on the reverse strand, counting down.
TGCTGTTGTGTCTACCTGGAGAGGACTTCTTTAGCTGTGATGTAAGCTATTTCCAGTACTGGTTCTGGTCCTATGAAGACCGTTGCGGCCGCATGCTTCGCAAGGACATCAGCCCTTTCGTTGCCTTCATATCCTGTATGTCCAGGTATCTAAATTAGTGTAAGTTTCTTTCTCTACCTAGTTTGGCGAATAGTTCCTGGTAGTTACAACGGTTAGATTCAAGAGCTTTCAAAGCCGCTTGACTGTCCGATACTATTTTGATTGACTTGCATTTCCAGCTTCTATCGATGAGCGTTTGTGCAGTCATATCAATGGCTTGAACTTCAACCTGAAAAATGGTTGCATGTTTACCTAGGGAACATTTAAGCTCAACCTTACCATTTTTATTCCAAGTGTAGTTCAGCCTGCCTCATTTCTGGGGTAGTTCCCCACAGATCCTCGACCCGTACATTTATTGCATCCTTAGGATGGTGGTGGCCGTACTGTAGAACACACCTATTATAGGTTCCATTGTGGAACCCTGTCGTGGCAGACGATCGGGCTCGTCATTCTCCGGGTCATTCGGGTGACCTCATAAAGGCTTTCTTTCGAGTGTGTCTCTCATAACAGATTGCTTGAGAAGTTGTGTGTACAATTTTGATGAAGGGAGTATTATAAGAATGATTGAGTCCTACCTATCGGACCGTACCCAATATGTGTCTGAATGGGACTGTTCTGGGAGGGAGTCTGTGAGGCATGGAGTGCCACAGGGCTCGGTTCTGGGCCCTTTGATTTTCCTGGAATATATGATAAAACAAACATCGTCACCTAAACATTCCCTGAGCCTCTGATTGCTTGGTTTGAGAAGGCACAGAGTGATATTGATGATTGGTTCCTGACTAACAAGCTGAGCCTTAACCTCTCAAAAACTCAAAACGTTAATTTTAGTCTTCGCACAGATTTTCTGCTCAGGTTAAGTTTCTTGAAGTGACCTTGGATCTAAGGCTCACCTGAGAGAAACATGTTGACTCTCTTGGTGGAAAACCATCGAGGATCATATATCTTATCAGAAGTCTTAGTGGGTTTGTCACGATGCCTACTCTGTTGGCGGCTTATCATGGTTACTTTTCCCCCATCATGACATATGCCGTACTCTATTAGGGCTATTCACCTCATGCTGAAAAAATCTTTGGGCTGCAACGTAGATGTGTTCGTGTCATGGTGGGGATGCGTTATCGTGACTGCTGTCCCAAACAAGGCGTCCAAGATGTTGTCTGACGCGACAGCATTTAATTTGTCACAAAAATGTGCGTTTTTTATTATTTTTTATTTCTTTCATCTAAATTACTTTGATGTTATTAACTCCTCTAGCAACGTTCTTATTCTATAAGTATTTGAACTTGTCGACTAGCTAGTTGTTGCTGAAATTGGAGGGAAAAAATTCTTTCCCGATCCATTGAATTGTAGGAACTGAATATCTCTCCCTTGACCTGATTCTTATTGCATTACTAGCTGTATCTTGCAATGTTTAATCATAATATTTTTTTAAACTTTTACACTTACTACAATTTTTCTATAGGTTAAATGCTTGTATTGCAATTAAATAAAAAATAATTTTCATGTAATCCATATGCAATAACTGGTTAATTTATCTTCGAGCAAAGATTGAGCAACATATTCTAAATGATATATTCAAGTATTCTTCTAACAGGAGTTCCCCTGTAAGAATTCACTAATCCTCTATTTCATAATCTGCAATTTCCGTCTTTTAAGAATAACATTTTAAATTACTTAATTCGAAGACTGTGGGTTTTTTTAACAGTTGTCGGCATCAAAGGTTTATTTAACTAATTATACCGAGGTTTCTGTTTTTTACCGCTTATACAGAGAACTTCTTATTGTAAGTGTAGATAGACAGATACCTAAATAGATAATTTATTGGTGTCAGATACAAAGTTTATACGCAGGCCAATAAGATGACCAAAAGCATTACAAACTAGTCCTAAAAATTGAAGCTAGAAAGCAATATATTTGTACAATGCAACTTTCCAAATATAAAGAATTAAAAAGAAACACTACTTACTGGAACACAGACGTCTAAATTATTAAAATGTGGTATAATAGCACCATTTTATAATATTATAAAATGATAGCACTAAAACAACATGAAATGAGAGGGACTGTGTATTGTTACGCTTACAATAAAAAGCTGTTCTTACAATTTGTATATAAAATTCACGGTACGTCATACACTAAAAATAAAAATCTCACTACAAAACATTAATGAAAATTACACTTAAGTATATATACTTTGGCCAGTGGGAATCAGATAAACCATTTTTGGAACCTTCGACGCTGAAACGAGATAGATCCTTCCGGAGGCACACCACAGCGGTGAGAGTAGAACTTGAAGAATATTGTAATTTTAATATTAAATTGTTGCACGTAAACATACAAAGTCATAGGAATAAAATTCCTGAAGTTGAGATGATCCTTGGAGAGAATGATGTGCATTTTCTTTGTGTCAATGGGCATTGGCTTAATAACGATGAGTTTTTAGCTTATCAGATACAGGGTTTCGAGGCTGCCTCTGGATTTTGTCGCTCTGAGAAAGGCCATGGAGGGGTCGCTATTTACCTGAGGAGGGGTTTTGTATATGGAAATCTTAACATTGCTAAATTCTCGGAAGAGATGACATAGGTGATTTTGATGGTTTCCTGAAGATTTTCACTGATGCTCTTGACAATCTTAATTTATCTATCATAACAGGTGATTTTATCGTTTACTATTATAACAATGAAAGTAGAGCAAAAGAGCGAGCTTTATTTTTGCTTCAAACATATGGCCTTTACATTACAGCCGGTTTTCCTACTCGAATGGATGCAACTATTGACAATGTGTTTATTAACATCTTAACTGAGGGATCATTACCAAGCTACTTCCATTTAATCACCACTCTCACCATGATGGTATATTGTTTTCTTTTTCTCTTTATTCTGGATTTAAGACCAAGCAGACTAAAACAAAAGTTAACTATAAACCTGTGACCCGGGAGGGTCTGTTTTGCTTATATAATACTATAGAGAATGTGGATTGGACCTTTATAGATGATGCGGAATGCGGACATCAATCTTGAGCTGAGGTTTCAGATTTACTGATGCTGTTGAGAGATGTTTTCCGCTAAAGTCTAGAATGATGGTCAAGCATGATCGGCGGTGAATTGGTTTGGTGAGCAGCTCAGGCGGATGCGTGAGATACTCTACACTCTCTACTCCATTATTTGGAGAGAACCAGTTTTGGCTCCGGCTGAATTGGTGAATGGTTATAGGAATAGATATCGGGCTAAGATCCTTGAGACAAAGAGATTGGCTTATGCCTCTTATATTAAAAAACTCTCCCAATCCTCAGGTGTCAATGAGGCGGATTATCAAGCAGAGTTCTTCACAGCCGGCCTCACCTGAATGCACTCTTGGTGCACAGGATTTCAACTCTTTTTTTCGTTGGCATTGCGGATGAGGTTGTGGCAGGCCTCCCTCCCACTGATAAGTCTTTCATGCAGCTTCTGCCTAGCAATCCAAACACCGAGCCTTTTTCTATTCATAAAACTACTTTTAATCTAATAACGTCCCCCTTGACCAGGCTTATAAATCTGTGTATAGTTAATAACATTTTTCCAACTGTACTCAAGAGTGCTAAGCTCATACCGATCTTTAAACACAAGGGATCAGCAGATGAGCTATATAATTACCGCCCAATTTCTCTTCTTCCAATTTTCTCAAAGATCTTTGAGTCGGTGCTAAAGGACCAGATGCGTGCTTTTTTTGAGGGAAACAGTCTATTTCTGCACGGCCAATTTGGCCTTTGAAACAAAAAATTGGCAACCTTGGCCATGGCTAGGAGGTCGGAAGTCCTATGCCTCATTCTATGACCTCACAAAAGCTTTTGATTGTGTCTCTCATAATATATTGCTTGAGAAGTTGTCTGTCTACAATTTTGATAAAGGGAGTATAAAGATAATTGAGTCCTACCTGTCGGGCCGTACCCAATATGTGTCTCTGAATGGGGGCTGTTCTGGGAGAAAGTCTGTGAGGTACCACAAACATCAACACCTACCATCCCACTGACCCTCTGATTGCTTGGTTTGAGAATGCACAGAGTGATATTAATGATTGGTTCCTGGCTAACAAGCTTAGCCTTAACATCTCAAAAATTCAAAACATTAATTTTAGTCTTCGCACAGATTTTCTGTTCAGGTTAAGTTTCTTGGAGTGACTTTGGACCCAGGGCTCACCTGGGAGAAACTTGTTGGTTCTCTTGGTGGAAAACTATCAAGGATCATACATCTTATCAGAAGCCTTAGTGGGTTTGTCACGATGCTTACTCTGTTGGCGGCTTATCCAACATGACATATGCCGTACTCAACTGGGGCCATTCACCTCATGCTGAAAAAATCTTTAGGCTACAACGTAGACGTGACTGTCATGGTGGGGGATGCGTTATCGTGACTGCTGTCTTCCATGTTTTAAAGAGCTTAAACTTACATTTCTCAGCATATATATTTTTACTGCCTTACTTATTTAAAGGAAAATAGGTCTCGCGTCTCTTGTCATGCCGAAGATCTACACCCTGACTTTCATAGGCTGGCTAAAACCAGGAGGGGCACCGATTACCACCGTATAAATGTTTTTTAATGTTTTCCCAATGCACATAGAAAACAAAATGTTAACAATACTTAACTGGGAATATTAAATTGTTGCATGTAAACAGACAAAGTCTACCAGGGTTTACCTCACGAATGACTTTTCTGACCGCCGATGTTGTGCTGCTGTGCTGTGTATAATGCATTTTTGCATATTAGGATAATGTTTTTATAATCCATATATTCTTGTAATCTTATAATAAAACATCTGATGTCATAGTTTATATAAATAGTCTAATTATTGTATGTCATATTCGACTTTACTCCCTGCTGACCTGTGTAAACATGGTTTTTGTATTTTATACTAATAGATATTTTCATTTGATTACATTTCATTAAAATCATTGCTGACGTAGTCCTTCGTCGAATAGAATATATGCCTTACGACAGCTCATTTTTATGTTCTCTGAGAACCACTAATTTCACTACCATTCTTTTTATCTACAGTTGAAGAACATTAAAATTCCTGAGTTATGGCAGTTATGGTATGGCCCTCGTGGGGCAGCAGCATCAACATTTTAGGTCAGCAAGTGTCGAGTGGCGTTGTTAAGACGGTAGTGTGCTACCCCGTCGCTGGAGGGTAAAGAGCCACATGAAATTAGAAGTATTAATATAATATAAATATATATTTCGGCTTATGGATACCAAATGCCTACAATATGCTCATATCTGGCCTATGCTCCCATCAGACCTATCACATGCTCACACATTGGCAATCCTGAAAGGGACTTTGCCTGGTTTCATCAATGTGTTGAACTGTCAATGCTGTAATCTGATGATAATTGCTCATCGATTGAACTGGGATCGTCAGTTGGTGAAAAATTTATATAGTTGCCTATTATGGACATTAAGATAATATGTATTCTTTAATTATCCCTTGTATATTAATGTATTTTATTGCCTTGTTCTCTCAGGT
>MU189272.1:6289-37199 GCA_016904865.1 Pissodes strobi | reverse complement strand
AGTGTTATACTATTTTTGTGTTAAAGCCATAGCAATCCTTGCCCTTGCTATTTTTTAGGTTGGAGGTTTTGTCTCCTACTATAACAAATATAGTTTCATATAACAAAAATGGCTCCACATTTGCAACAAGGTTGTATCAAAATTTTATTTTTTTTAGAAATTTGCAATGATATCTTCTGCAATATTTGGAAAGTAATAATTGAAAGTGTGGGAGTCAAGAGTATTGCCCTTCGATACATTTGGTTATGATGAGTTCTGTTTAATTGAATTCACCCTTTAATTTGGTATAGCACTCTGCAATTACTGACTTAGAAAAAAAGCAAAATATTTAACTTGTGAAATTGCTTATGCATTATGCTTGCTAAGAATTTGTTAAAAATATACTCAAATACTGTCAATCAACCCTAGCACAACTTAGGGTAGAGGTTTAAATTGCGTCCTTATTTATTTGATATTAAGAATTCCGTAGTACCTTTCAACAACTTATTTACGTGCCGTTTGGGTAACAGTGTTCTGCATCAAAATCCTCTCTGCCAAACTAATGCCAAAATATTCACCCGTTAGCAGTTGCAAAGGAACAGTTTGTTACGTATTTAGTTATTTATTTGTGCCTGTGCGATAATTCTCTTTAAAAATAGCGTTCTTAATGCTATTATTTTGATTTTGATATTATGTGGTGAAGTAATCCCGAAAACCCAACGAGACTTTAAGTCCTCTTGTAAGAGAAGCTACGAGTTACATTTTGGTTCTAAAGTTGGAGATCAAGATAAAGCTTGGGCTCCCACAATGTGTTGCAATACTTGCCCTAGAACCCCAACGGGTACCACATTGATGATTGTTATTTTTAGTTAGCAAAAATCTCGGGTTTCATAAAATTGCATACCTATCCTAATATTTCCTCGGCCACTAGACCTGTGCCTCATGATACTTCCAGCATACCTATCCCTAAGCTTCCAGAAAAATACAAAATATACTCGGAATGGGATGAACTAGACGATTTTATACCAAAAGCCGACATAACCTTTCAGGAGGAAGACTATTACAAATGTAATAGCACCAAGCAACCCCTTTTATATCTCAGGAAGGTCCTTTTTATCATACCAAACATACATATCAAATTAGACTATTAGATATGCAGGTATCCGGCAAAAGTTTTGATGTTTACATGTTATGCCCTCTTACATGTATTACCCGAAGTAATGGGGCTAGTTAATATACAACGAACAGTCTTACTGCATAAAATAAATATAATGTACTCATTTTACAAGCTCGTCCTCATTGCGAAATCGTATCAAAATAACCTCGTCCTGTTTCTCAATGCATATACATTCGAAATCGTGACAATTTGCTTTAAGGTAATAGCTATTTTTTATTTTTTTTTTGTTAGGTTCAGCAGCCAAAATCCCAACAACCCATCAATTACCAAGGCTTATACCATCCCCAGGCTCAAATTCCCCAACTGCCTCTCCAAGCAGAGGCAGATTTTCTCCGACCAATATCAGATCCAAGATCATCTGGAAGATCTCAATTTGAACCCATAGTGCAAATGCCAAACTATTTGGGATTACCTAGTAATTGGGGACTACCAAGGCAGCAAACTATTAATCAACAAGGGATGCAGCAAGTTCCGCAATTAACTCAGTATCAAGGTAAATATTAATGAGTTGTTAAGTTAATTTTTTTAAATATTAATGAGTTGTTAAGTGAGTCGCTAAAGCAGTCTACCTAGACTCTGTCATCCTTAGTTTAAGTAGTTTTGTCTAATTCCGTTTACAAAATTTGAGGTAGTGAAATATTAGTTACAATCATCTAGTTGCTAGGCATTTAAATAATTGTGATGCGGACATTCAATGTTAATCGATAACGGCTTGCGTGTTATTGATATTGTAACGATGTTCCAAGGGAATAGCGAGGGATCGCGCGAAAACTACGCTGTTGCGCTGGACACTTCGCGGTTCCCTGTGGGATATTCACTAGTTAATTAGGCCCTACGAGTACCTTTGTAAGATGAATTCATTCGAATATGGATGTTTTTAACTAAAAGGGATTACATAGAATAGAATACTCATAGTTTCGCTGCCGAACAAATTATTTGGGCAATTGCTGGACATCTTTTTTTTATAAAAAAAAATATGAATTTTCTATCAAAATTGCCATATAAGCGAGCAATGCATACCATTGCAAATAGATTTCGTTGTGTGTTCTTAGTTGAAGGGTATTCCTGGACTTTAATGAGATTCAGCTACTTTTGGAGACCCTGTAAGCTTGTACTAATTACAGGGGTTGCTTTCTTCGCTAGTATTTGTTATCTATACAATCAATGGTTGCCCTTGATTCTTGAAATAGGTTCAGGATTGGATCATTCCTGATTGTGAGATTTCTCATTATGAATTTTTGTGAAAACAATCTTCTTCTCATATCTTCAGATATTTCACTGCATTCGGCTAGTGAAGCATTTATCTGCTCCCCACCACACTCCGCTAGTCACTTTTATGGAATTGATACCTGTTTTGAGTTAAGCATCAGATATTTGCTTATTCCAATAATTGAAAAATCCAATTTTGGGAACATCGATCTCTTGAACCACATCAGGTACGGCTTGCTCAGAGGAACAATTATCGACTTAAAAAAAATCTATTTCAGCTAATACTAGAAATTTTTGAACAATTTCGCGGCATTGATCCCTTGAACCACATCAGGTACGGCTCGCTTGCACAATGTCAGCTCATTCAGAGCAAAAATTATCGACTTGAGAGCATTTTTGGATTTTAGGTAATCCTAGAAATGTTTAAACAATCTCGCGGCATTGATCATTTGCCCGCCCATTTGAGCAATAATTATCGACTTAAAAAATCGATTTTAGGTACCTAATCCTAGAAATTTTTTAACTATTTTGTAGCGTCGGTCTCTTGAACCACATCTTGTATCCTTTTAAAGGATACAATTGGGTTATTTCCACAAGGGTCTCGGTGCACCGGAATGAATTTCATTGCGATATTGCAAAGCTTCATGTGTATCATATGATTCCTATGAAACTTTGACTATTATTTCACTTCACGCATGGCCCTCTGCTCGTTTCGCTCGCTCCGGGGCGCAATCAAATAAAACTAATCCAAATTTAAAAAAAGAAACATATATACCCTTAAAAAAAATAAAAAAAACATCTATCTGCACTGACGGGAATTGAACCCGGACCGTCGTATCACAAGCACAACGTCTAACCAGTAGACGACCAGGCTTCCTAAAAGCAATTCACCGAAAATTGAAGGCCTTTTGCACTTGGAGCTAGCCGCAGTAGGGCAACTAATGACTTGGTTTGTTTACTATTTAGAGGGTTTGTTTAATACTTTAGAGTGTCTAATAATTTTAATTCACGGATGGCCCTCCGCTCGCTTCGCTCGCTACGGGGGCGCAACCAACAAAAACTAATCAAAACTAACCCAAGGCATGCCAAAAAAAAAACTTTTTACAAACATAACCTTAAAAATATAAAAGAAAACATCGGCGGGAACCGAACCCGTGCCGCCGTATCACAGACCCAGCGTCTTCTAACCACTGAACCACCAGAGCACTTGACAGCAGTTTATTGCACCGTAAAACATCAGCAAACTGAAGGCTATGCGTTATTGGTCAGGCAGGTCAGACTGATTAGTTGCCGTATCCGCGGCTATCCGTAAATGTATTTTGCCAAGTGTGTGTCAAAAACTGAGCATGTACGAAGCCTCGCAATGTCGTAGTCGAAATCCATTTCGGTGTACCTATAAGCTTCTGGTATTTCCTCTTCCTAGCTATCCCATCCGTGACAGCAAAGAATGGTGACAGTCATAACAATCTATCATCAGGTTAAGCATGATTATAATGCGTTCAAGCATTAACACCAGGGTATATTGAGGGTGCGTTCAAAATTAATTAATAGCTTTATACTGTATAGCCATGGTAGTCGCATTAGCTCGCATTACCCCAAAGTGTCCAAAGTACAAAAAATTCATTAGAATTATGACGCAAAAAAACTAATTATTTAGTAGACAAATCAAGTAGAATATCTAAATCTGCATACTCCTAGAAGCTGCGTCAAGAAAACTAACATGTTAAAAAAAATAGCAAATCTTACCTACGATGGTTCGCCGAAATTCACCAAATGTCCACGTTAACCGTCTGAAACGAACGAATGATTTTGTTTGCGCGGTGATCCTTAACTCCTCCTAAGGTTCAGGTTCAAAGATTGGGTGTATTCACAATTACACCGTCCTATTTGCCAGGTTTGTACAATCTTCTAAGTCAAAAATTGCCCTACCGCTTGTTTGGCTTTGTCAGTGAATTTCTGTTCAACACAATAATACATTTTAGGTTTTTATGTTAATATAATACTATTTAAAATATTGTACTCAAATCCATGATAATATAAGAGAGGAACTAAGCCAGTGAATTGAAACAGCTTTTTCAAAATTTTTATGTATCGAACTTATGGGTTTAAGAGGAAATAATAGCGTGGCTCCCATTGCCCGGTGGCATATTTACACATCCTCACATACAATGGCACCAGGGTGCTGAAATCAGTTAGGTTTTGTAAGCGTTTGTAGCGCTACAAAAGCTCACTGATTTGGGCACCTGGAATACGCTGTTATATAATGTTTCACTTTTTGCATGGCCCTCCGCTCGCTAAGGGGGCTCAAGAAGAGGACACTAACCAGGTGCTGACCTAGACTAACCCAAGACATACCCAAAAATCAAGAATAAAACTGTTTAGAAACTTAACCTAAAAAAATTAAAAAAAAGCAACGGGGTTTGAACCCGGGCCGCCGATAGTCAAAGCTCACTGATTTGGGCACCTGGAATACGCTGTTATATAATATTTCACTTTTCGCACGGCCCTCCTTGCTTCGCTCGCTATGGGGGCTCAAGAAAAGAGAACTAACCAGGTGCTAACCCAAGACATACCCAAAATCAAGAAAAAAACTATTTAGAAACTTAACTTAAAAAAGGCAACGGGGTTTGAACCCAGGCCGCCGATAGCCGCTGAATTGAGACCTAACCATCTAGACCTCTCGACCACGAGGGCTTTTGCCGCAAATTGATTGCATCGCGAAGACATGGAGCGATTAGGTGCCCAAATCAGTGAGCATTTGTAGCGCTACAGATGCTTACAAAACCTAACCGATTTCGGCACCCTGGTGCCGTCGTATGTTAGGATGTGTACACACATAGAAAAGAGTTCTCAAACTGAGCGAATTGACGTTATTCCAAGAGCATATTGACTCATATGTGGCAAAAGAATATTACTTTGTGTGTAAATATGCTGCCCGGTGGCTTCGACTCCCCTGGCTCCTCTACTATACATAAAAAAAATATTAATATATATTTAATGTCAATTTATATTATTTTTATATGAACATCTTTAACAGTTTTTATTTTATTTTTTAGACGTTGGAGGTCAGGTATTTCCTCACAAGGAGAAAATATCCCACAATGACGGACAAATTAGGTAATTTCCAAGCTTAAATGTATTTTTAAATGTTTTTTTGTCAACACTTTCCATTAATATAGAGCGTGTTACAGGATTTCAGTTTAGATCTAGGCACATATGCAAGTAGAGGACATAGACAAGTACTACTTCACTTTTATTGGTTATCAGACTAATATTTAACAAATAGTCCGATTACATTATAAATATTACTTCATTCACCCAAATTCTCTAGCTTTTTCAATGATTTGTCTCACATTTAAGATTTGTTCTCTGGTCCCTTTGCCACTAACGAAGCCAGCCTGTTCTTGTGGGATCTGCCATTCCAGAAAATATCTAAGATGTTGAAGTAAAATTCTTAGTATAACCATTCTGGGATGTGAGATAAGTGCAATGGTTCTATAGTTATTACATTTTTGACTGGATTCTTTCATATGCAATGGGATGAAAGTAGATGTGCTCTAGTCATTTGGCCATTGACCTGTTTGCCATATGTTATTACATATTTTCGATAAAGTTGCATTAAGTTGTTTTAACATATTTGCGCTTTTGTTGTCTTCGCCTATGCTTTTATTATTTTTTAGGTAGCGAATGGCTTGCTCTACCTCGCACCTAAAAATATCAGGCCCTCGTCTTCAGTTCTTCTTCAGAGTCTTCGTTTCCGTAGAGATTGTTGCAGTACAGTTGCCATATTTCAAGGACTTTATCTATTTCAGTAATCACTTTGCCATTTTCATTTTCTATTTTCCGTTTTTGGCTTAAATTCTCTGGTGATTACTTTAATTCGTTGGAAAAAATCTCGTGTTTCACTGGTGTTACGAAGTCTTTCAATTTCTTGGCAAATTTTTGGTAGTGTTGATTTTTATCCCGCCTACTCAGGCGCTGAATCTCTCTATTCAAGTTCTGATATTTGATCTTCTATTCTTCATTCTGTAAGCCTGTTCTTCTAAGGATCTTTCTGTCTTTCACCGCATTCCATGTTTCATCAGTCATCCACTGCTTATTTTTTTCTCTGTGATTCTCTGTTGTTCTACTTCCTCTTTGGCCTCAATCAAAGTTCCTTTAATAGTGTGCCACATTGCTTCTGAATCTTTATAATCAGTGTAGTTTGGAGTTTTTTCCAATTTTTCTTCTAGTTTTTGCTAAAACAGAAAGCATGCCTGAAAGGCATGCTTTCAGAATTCAGCGATAATGTTTTTTTCTTACCTTTCGGGGTTTTAATATGTATTTTTACCAGAGCTAACAGAAGCTTGTGATCGCTGCCACACTCTAGTCCTGGTAGGATTTTGACGTTATTAATACTGGATCTCCATCTTGCTTGTACTAGAATGTAGTCTATTTGGTTTCTGTATTGATTACCTGGGGATATCCACGTATACCTACGTCTTTGGTGGTGGGGGAAGAGACAGACAATTTGTGATAGCTAGGTTGTTTCCAATACAAAATTCCACGAGTTTTTGTCCAGATTCAATCCTGGCACCTAGTCCATATCTGCTGACAAGATGTCTTACCCGTTCGTCTTCTTTGGTTTGTCCAATTTTGACGTTAAAATCACCCTGTACCAGAATTATTTCTTTGCTGGGTAACTCTTGTATGATTCGCTCTAGTTTATTGTAGAAAACGATTATTTCATCTTCCGTGCTTGTTGATGTTGGGGCATAGCATTGGACAATGTTTAAACTGCAAGGTTTAGCACTAATTTTTATGGTGAGTATTCTGGAACTAACCGAGTTGTGTCCCAATACACTTGACTGGAATCAACTTGGAATAATTATTGCCACGTCCTGAACTGAGTCTGTCTGATGTCCAGAAAAATATATTGTGTTACCATTTTTGGAAGTGAAATGTCCGTTGTCACAGCACTCCCTCCCGGAGATCCGATCGAGGGAATATTTAAACTCCGGACATCTTTAACCATGCGACAATCCATAAGATTATCTTGGGAAAATTACTAGAGGTAGTTTCCCATTGCTTTCCTCTAGGATTTGATAAGGTTTACTCTCAAGGTTAGGATGGGTGGGGATAATTGGTGTGTGGTGGATTAGGGGACAGCACATGGATCCCTTCTTTAAACGAGCAGAAGGAAACCAAGAGCTCGCGTGGGCAGGGTTGCTAAATCTCTGAAGTAGATCTATTCCCTACAAGGATCGTAAGAAAGTGTCTACCCGCTACCAAAATATTTCGATGTAAAATACTATAATTTACCCTTGTAACAATTAATATAGAACGCAAAAATACTATACTTTTAATTTATTATCGATATCAATATATTTAATTTATTAAAATTTTCAACGCCATCTATTCCGATCCGAAAAGAGCGATAACGATATTGCGTACAATAAAATACGATATATTTTAACGGTTGCGACAATAATTACCTATTCGTCATCTAGCAATACTTGTCTTTGGTAAGTGTCTTTTTAGCTATATAACGGCTTAAAGGTGTTATTTATAAAATATAATCAGATCGGGCCGGGCCGGGCCTAACAATTTATAAATTCGGGCCGGGCATGCTCGAGCCGGGTTATAGTGACTGATTCTCGTACCCGCGTCGGGTCGGGCCGGGCCTGAAATATTCGGTGAGTGCAGGGCACTAGTGTGAGAGTATATAATACATGCCCATTTTGTTAAAAGTTCCTGTACAATATTTCTTTTAAATTCCAAGCTCACTTTCTTGTAACCGCATTCACGGCACAAGGAGAAACGGTATAGTATTGCGCACCGCTGCCGAGCTGTGACGTAGCTTGCGTTAAGTCTCAGACATAGCCCACATTTAAAATACATTGGTTTCACGACAAGAATTGCGTAGATTTAAAATCTATGACATTTAGTAATAACTTTTGTTTTGACAAGTAGTAAAAAATTTTTTTTCTATGTGATAAGATGTTTTTCATGTGGAGAAATAATTGCTTATCCAATTATACTACTAATAAATTCAGTTGCTTTGACGACAGTGTGTTGAGATTGCTTTCTAAAGGATACAATTGAAATAAATATACAGTATTTTTTATGTTATTAGTTATTATTTTCACAACGTAGAAGCTAAAATGTTTTGTCAAAAAATAAATTCAGTAGTATTCTTTTTTACAAATTATTTAATTATTAAATAAAAAAATTATTAATGAAATATGTTTTTAATTTGACTAGGTATAAATACATAGTACACAGAATTTACAGTTTAATAATAAAAAGGCCTGTCAGGTAAGGTTAATAAAAAAGATAATTATTTAAGAAAAAATTTTTACGATATTATTGTTTCAGATTTCTAAATTTCTGCATTTTCTTGTCCATCTTCCTTTTACAATTCTGAAAACTGATTTGTCTGGTTAACAGTCTTAATCTTATATAAGCTTCTTTTCACACCGTTTTCGGTTGGCACGTCCAAACTATGATTTTCCATGTCCAAATCCATCATAGCTCTATTGGAAACTATTGTTTCACTAATTTTTCTTCGTTTTGCCATACGAGAAGACCTATCTGAATTACCTTTATTTTCCTTTCTGATATATTTAACGTAGGTACGGCATCCTGTTTAAGACCTCTCTTAGTTTTTGACGTATAATTTAATAAGTTCTCTTTAAGTGTAGGCTCAGCAAAAATAAACGCTCTCAAAATGAACAGAACATATGTAAGCTAAAAGTTATATGTATTAGTTTTTTTTTTACAAATTAATTACAACCTATCACATAATAGATCACCTAGTTACTTAAATACATATTATTCTTTACGTTTATCTCATCTTCCCGTCTACACGCAATGATCCACCTTTTACATAGCTCTTTATTTTTTGGGAAACGAAAATATCTAATATTACTGCCTTGAGTAGATTTAGTGTAGTTATTACACTTTGCCACAGCACATCCAGGCATTTCGAAAATCAAATAATTCAACATTCACAGTTAGAAAACCACGATGTCAATTTGTTCAATATAAATCAAATGCAGCGTCTTGATTTTCTTACGCAACGTACGTCAATGCGCGAACTCGACGAGTTTTGGCTGCCGGAATACTATACCGTTTCTCCTTGTGCCGTGACCGCATTGACGTTCAAAATTCCAAGCAGTTACGGTGCACACATCAAATTACGAGTATATAAGTGGCACGTACCATTTTGTTGTCAAGTTGTCAAATTAAAATGAAAATGTCAAACTTGGAAAACTATCCTCCAACAAACTTTGTCACCACAGATTCACCAAGACCAATATAACTCTTTCTTCAGATTTTTTCTGCCTGGAGATACGTTTGCAACCGTGTCTGCCATAATAGGGTATCAGTACTTCGTTTATCGAAATATTGGGTTCATCGGAGCATACCGTATACAATTTTGGTTCTATGAGAGGCCTAGCTTGTCTCCTTTGGGAAGATTATCATTCTTAGTTGCATGCAAAACACTGTACATTTCTTTAAACCTATTTCGTCACATAGATTGTGGTACGAGATTGTTATGTACATCATCTCAGTATATTTGTTCCCTTGACAGTGGAACATAGCCAGATAAAAGGAGAATACCAATAAACACATGCATCTCATCAGTTGTGAGGTCAAAGCTGGGTTTATTTTGTTTGACAGCGTACATGTTCGTATATCTGTGATATGGTATGGTAGGTAGAGGGGTCACTCGGCAAGATTTGCCCTTCAAACGTCGACCACAATTGATCTCTTGTGTTTACTCTTCTATTTTACACGAAAATTCCTATCTCTTTCGAAAAGCTCAGAATATTTCCAGGGTTGAACTTTTGTAGATCTCCCGGTGCCACAAGGGCATTTTCGAGATGCCTCAACCTTTGGCGAGTCAATGCCTGACATTCCCAGAGCAAGTGCACTGACGTTTCAGCCATAGTTTGGCAGAATCTGCATTCGTCGTCAGTGGTTTTTCCTATTTTCTTGAGGTGGTACCTCCAGGGGCCATATCCAGTGAGAAGGTCTACGACCAGTTTTATCTGGTTTTTTTGCAGCTTGAAAAGCTTTTTTGTGTAGTTGGGCGAGCGAGAGATGAGTCTTTGGGCCTGTCTCTACCCATTGGCCCAATGTGTGTCTTTTCGCCATTTTCCGCAATTTCTGAGTTCATTCATTACGTGTCCTCTAGTGATGCCATCGAATGGTTCAGGCCCGCAAAAGGCAGGCTGTGCACCATTCCGTGCGAGATGATTAGCGGCTTCGTTGCCTTCCACACTCTCGTGCCCTGATACACATTATAAGATCCTTTACACAAATAGTGTACTATATAAAAATCGGCCTTTCCCATTGGTCGATCCGCATGGCCCTCCGCTCGCTTCGCTCGCTACGGGGGCCCAAGAAAAGGAAACTAACCAGGTGCTAACCCAATCTAACCCAAGACATACCCAAAATCAAGAAAAAAAGCTGTTTAGAAACATAATCTTTAAAAAAATAATAAAAAAAAGCAACGGGTTCGAACTTGCGTTTTCCAGGTGAGACCCAACGATCTAAACTTCTACACCACAAGAGCCCTTGATAGAAATTGATTGCATCACGCAAACATATCGTAATACGAGATGGACCGACCAATGGGAGAGGTCGATTTTTACATAGTGCACTATTTGTGTAAAGGATCTTTAAATGCCCCTGATACCCACATTGGAGTGAGTCTGTTTCTGTTTGCCAGTTGATCTGCAGTAATCTGCACTCATCGGACAATCCCACACGAGCCGGAAGTTGATTCTGCTAGATGCTAGCGCTTTTAAGGCTGCTTGACTATCTGATACGATATAGATCTTTGCACCTCTTAGGCCTTTTTTGGCGCATTCAGAGGCATATTGATAGCATTTATTTCTGATTGAGAAATTGTGGGAGTGTTTCATAAAGGTGCAGAGATTCGACTCCTAGCTCCGTAAACTCCCGATCCCACTCCTTCTTTAATTTTTGATCCATCTTTGTACCAGACAAGGGATCCCCTCTCTAGTTGTTTTGGTATTTCTTGTGTAGGATTGCGTCTTTAATTACCACTTCAAAGGAGCGATCAAAACGGAGTTTTGTTTTCATTGTATCGGTTGGTTTGATCATCGCCTCTATCTGGATGTTCTTCAGAATTTTCTAATTAATAAATTTCATAGCGTCATTAACGTACCAAATTCCATTTAGAGTATATGGCCAGTGAGGTCTGTTTTAGATTGGAAAACTACAGAACATAAGATGTAACTTTATTTAATAAACATTACTAACACAAAACTGCAACAAAAATAAACAAATAAAACACATTAACTCTAAAAATTTTATTATTATTATGATTTGAATCGCTTTTCAGATTGGTTTAACTAAAGAAAAAAACTATTTTTTCCGTGTAAAGCAACAAATGTATTAACTATTTGGTGTAAGTCTATGCCTTCTGCCCCTTCATTTTCTATAGAAATTATAAGTAAAATAGGTACTGATAAGGCAAATTATATTTAATTTGATTTTGGAAAATTATGAGGTATATACATATTCCGCCGGTATAAAATTAAGTATAAGTATTATAGTTATTACTATGTAAAAAGCTTGCATTGCGGGCCCTGCGGGCTCTTTCGGCACGCCACTGCAGACGAGCATTTGTATTCTCGTTAGCTTTCGCTGTGCTGTTATTTCCTTTGTTTTTACGCACCACACTAAGCAGGCGTAAATTATAATAGGCTGTACAACAATGTTATAGGACCACCAGATGATGGAGGGTTTTAGGCCTCATGTTTTACCAAAGAGTCGTCGACAGGCCCAACGCGCTGCCGTTGCTTTTTTGTTAGATCTTTCCAGGTGTGAGTTCTAGGTTAGTTTTTGGTCAAGAACGATGCCAAGATACCTAACCTCTTTTGAAAGCTCTACCGTTGTCCCTCGCAAATTGGGTGCTTTAAGGTTCAGCTTCCTTCTTTTTGTGAATGAGATCACTACGGTTTTGCTTGGGTTAACCTTTAGTCTTTCGTGTATACACCATGTGCTGACAAAGTTGCGTTCACTTTGCATACGTTCTGAGAGAACGTTGTCAACCTTGGACTTCAAAGCCTGCTTCAGCCAGTCTTACCACAGATCGTCAACAACCAGAGACCAAAGCATCGGCGACAGAACCCTTCCTTGAGGGTATCCCTTTATTACTTTGACAATGACGGCTGTTTCTCCAATGGTCGCGGTCACTTCACGG
This sequence comes from Pissodes strobi, assembly GCA_016904865.1. Classification (NCBI taxonomy): domain Eukaryota; kingdom Metazoa; phylum Arthropoda; class Insecta; order Coleoptera; family Curculionidae; genus Pissodes; species Pissodes strobi. Next base: position 24,612 of record MU189272.1, on the reverse strand, counting down.
CTGGTTAGCATGGATTTTATCCATTTTGTAGTGGCTGCTGCCACTCCTCTGCTGGTTGTGGCACGCTGAATTGATTCATCATGTAAGGTGTTGTCAAATGCACCCTCTTCGCCTAGAAATGCACACAGCGCCACAGCGCCTTCTCTAAATCGCGGACGAGATTTTGAAGAGCATGGGTGGTAGATGGTTGGTACGCGAATTGTTTTGCATGCAGTGGAACATTAGAAAGGAACTTGCTTCAGAACGTGCCTATCGATAATATTTTCCATCGTTTTAAGAAGGAAGGAGGCTAAGCTAATGGGGCGTTAAGACTTTGGTTCATCTCGTATATCTAACCAAATCTGCGAAAATATGACGTGAGCTATCAGAAGTACCTGTGATGTGCGGTACAAATCTAGTAAAATTGTGCCTTGTACTACTGTTTAGATCCCCTCTCTTCTTCTTCCGATTCTTCAATAAGTCGTATATTTTGTCGTTATCCTCAAAAAATATTGGGATTCAGCCAAGAGCTGATTATGGTTCAGATGGTCTGGATCGTTTGATTCCTCATCTCCCGAAGCACAGTCCGTGTTGCCAGAATAGTCTTCTGGAGGTGTATTTACAATTCCGTCAGGGATATTCGTGTCATCTTCTATAGTTTCTATTTCTTCTAGAAGTTCAGCTGTTGTAAGAGGAAGCTTCCTGAAAAAAAATTAAACTTAAATCAAAGAGTGCCTACAAAGTCCAAAGAGTCGATAACGACCTACAAAAGTTTGAGTCTATGGGAAATCCTATTTTACAGATGCAGGCCGTAAATACAAATTGTATGATAGATATACATTATTTCAATCTAGAGCACTAATATTTGGGACAAAAAGTGTACATTTGCTACTCACCAATGATTACGGGAGTCGGTATTTTTCTTATCCAATCAAACATGAGGCAAAGTTCACTGTTGGCCTAACAACACGCAAGCCGCGTTGGGCCTGAATGAGTTGAGGTTGAAAATATTATTGATGCAGGGCATCTAGCGTCATTCCTTCTTAATTATCCGCTGTTAAAATTATAATAAAATGAGAATTTAACCGCTGAATTGTTTTTGTTTAAGCCGGAAACTCATTACATTTCACAACAAAACTAAGTAGATTATATTTTGTGTAATATATTTGTTTGAATACTTACTAATTAATGCTTTCAAACAATGAGAGGCAGAAAAGTAGACAATAACCTATACATTCACTATTTACAAAAAAAAACAATTAGCATATTCTCTTAATTTATTAGAAGGCCTATTACACGATATTTATTTTTAGTCCGATACAATACCCGGAATATCCAGGACGGATGTCTAATTACTACGGCGAAAACTACAAACAGCCCATTCAGCAAGAAAATTGGCCAGTAGTAGGTAAGGAGAAAGTTTTTCTTTAACAGTAAATAGTAATGAAATTAAAATATATTTCAGATGCATGTACGATTAGGTATAGTATATTATATGTACAGTGTGTTCATTTTAAGACTTACTACCTACGTTATCTGCGTAAATAGACAGATTTGTAAAATTCCCCGAAACACGTCAACAAATTTGTTGAGGGGGAATGTTTTCTTACGAAAAATTAGATGGCGCCCCTGCAACCCCCTAAGCCTCTAAGGCTACCACCCCAAAATTCTTAAATGAGACGGGAGGTCTAGTGGTGCATCATTATAAAGAACTTCTTATTCTGTACATTTCGACGTCTCATTTTTTAAATTTGACCTCGCCGTTGCAGAATAACATCAATTTTAATGTTTAAATAAAATAATAGTAATAAATTAATAAAATGTAGTTATCTGTCAAAATCCCACCATGTTGGTAGTAATTCTAGAACGTAGTGGTTCCAGGATTCTGACGAGGCTACTCAATTGAAGTTTTAGACCATTTCGCAGCAGATCCATGTACTTCAGTAAGACAGATTTCTGCTAGTAATCACGTATCTGTTAAAATTCAAATCCTACATCCATTAAATAAAGATGACCCAGAACCCAGATCGTAGTCTGTTTTACAGACTTCCTCCTTAATGGAACTGTTAACAGCGTTGCCAGCGAAAAATTAAAAATTGAATCATATTTGAACTGAAATTGTACCAGATTCAGTATTTTTGTACATAATTTATATTATAAGAAGTTTTTTTTTATATTTTTACGATTTTTTCAAATTGACCGTCATTACCGTATAGGAGGCTCCAGAGATAAATAAATTCTTTTTTCTTCAAACGTCAGTAAATCCGTCATTACTCGACTCTGTAGGCGGCCGTGAAGTTTCGTTTTTCCTCCGCCGGAGCTTTACTTTTCACTTTTCCGCCGGCGGAGGTAAAAGTGTTGTCATAGCAACATAGATACAATACAAACAGGCAACAAAATAAGCATCAACAACTCAAGATTTATTTAACTACAATTTGTATTTATCACTCAATTTGTGGCTGCATTTCTAAAAATCACTAATTTAGGAACAAATTGGTTATTATTTAATCGAACTTACTCAATAACTGCTTATCAATACGGGATTAAAACGCAATCGGAGACGCAATCTTAAAAAATAATTATTGTTGACAGTGTCCACTGACAGCTTTATGTTACATTACTATAGCAACAACCTGTGCCCATTCACCGCACACCGGTCTAAGCCGCCTTGCGAACCCACTTATCTTTAATAATAATTAGATATTATTACTATTAAAAAGAGATGTTTTTGCATTAATTTGTCGACATTTGAAGAAAAAACAGCATATTTTATTTGGAGGAAAAGTTACTTTTCATGGCTTGCTCTCTATTACCAGCCTCACTCCGTTCGGCTGTTAAACACGAGCGCGCCATGAAAAGTATCACTTTTCCTCCATATAAAATAATATACTAATTTATTTTATCTCTGGGAGGCTCCAACTTTTTGATTGATTGATTGATTGATTGATTACATTTATTCGTCATTTAAACCGTCACATTTACAGACATTACATATTGCACACTTAACAAATTACATCACATTGTACAGAAAATATAAAATTATACAAACAATACAATATATCACAATTTGCTTAACTACGTCTTTCCCGACCTGCCAAGTAGGGGAGAGGGGAGGACGCAGCGCCCTTCGGCAGCCAGCAAGCTGGCTATATGCCGTAATGACTGCTTGAACAGAGAGTCACAGCCTGCCACACTAGTTACAAACTTTATGCAAGCACTCAACGATATGATAGCGCGGGGCTAATATGCGGACTGTAGCTCGAATGACATTTATCAGCAGATTTCAGTGCAAGTTCTGGGGGAAAAAGAGACAAAGTCTAAAACAACCCCCTCAACATTACTAAGGTACCCAACTGGGTAGCGCGAAAAACAGTTAAACCACATGGTTGATGATTGGTGTCGTCTAACTAAAGGAATATTATATTGCACGGAGCGGAATAGGATCACTGCCCGACCCCCAGGGCACCTAAGGTGCACCGGGGGACAGTCAGCGGCCCCCGATTCACTATCCTTGGGTGTTTTTATTTTAGATGGGAATTCGGCTTTCCCAGGTCGGTCGGAAATACGTTATATAAGTACTTTATTATCCGATCTTCCCAGGATTGCTTAAGGAAGGTTAGGGATGGTTTTGAAATGGTAAAGGGTCTTGAGTGGGGGTTCGATAAAATATGGGAAGGCGTTTATATGGCGGACCATATTGGATAGGATGATCGGGATCGTACCGGGTGCGAGTCATCGACCGAGTGAGAACGGATGCCTGCACGCCAAAGCTATAAAATTTCTCCGCTGTTCGGTCAAGGTAATCATTAATGTATTCCAACTGTGTCATGTCGTGCAGGTCCGTTATTCTCGTCCTCCTGGCAGCAGAGAGAACGCCTCTCAGGGCTCTATTTTGAAGCACCTGGAGACGCCGTCTCTGTCTGTCAGGAGCGGTGGCCCACACCGGTGCGCCGTTGGTGAGGATAGGTCGGATTATATAAGGTAAGTTTGTTTCGAGGACTTACGGGTGATTTTGGGGATAATAAGGGGTGGAGTTTGTGTAGTGCAAAAAAGACATTTCTGACTAGGGTGTCTATTTGAGGCGTAAAAGTCATTCTTTTGTCAAATGTAATGCCTAGATATTTGACTTTGTCTGTAGGTTTAATAGGGATGTTTTTGATGGATAGAGGTACAAGGATCTGGTTGTTGGTATGCTTGCGGGTAAAGGTAATAAGCTCTGTTTTTGACGGATTTATTCTCAACTTCCAAAGGTCATAATAGGGAATAAGGATGCGCATGTGATAGGAGAGGAGCTGTCTGGTGGCTTGTGCGTAGAAGGATTGGCAGTAGATCGCGGTGTCGTCTGCGTAAAGGGCTAAATTTGTGTTCTGGAACTTAGGAATGTCAGCAGTGTATAAGGAGTATAGAAGAGGTGATAGGACAGTCCCCTGCGGCACTCCGGACACGAGATTTTTGGGGGTTGAAAGTTTGCCTTCAACCCTCACCTGGAAGGTACGTCCAGAAATGTAGGAATTGATGAAAGAAGTGAGGTGCAACGGAAGATTGAGGATAGCGAAAAACTTGTAAATTAAGCCGGAGTGCCAAACTGTGTCGAAGTCCCTGTCCATGTCGAGTAAAAGCATCGACGTGTTCAACCCACGGTTAAACCCCGCAAAAACATCTGTTGTAATTCTCGCGGCGAGCAGATTGGTGTTGTGTCCGGGCCTAAAACCAAACTGCTCGGGTGGTAAAACCGAGTGGCTTTCCACCTCGGTGCTAATTCTCAACAGAAGGACTCTCTCTATCAGCTTGGCAAGGGTGTTTAGAAGGGAAATGGGTCGGTAGGAGGATGGCAGTATAGGATTTTTACCGGGTTTATGTAACATAATAACTGCAGCCTTTTTCCATTGGATCGGAAAATGCTGCAGACGTATAATTGCATTGGTTATGTGTACTAGCTGTACAATTGCTTTCCGGGGGTGGTTTTTAAGGAGGATATTAGGAATTCCATCCGGGCCTGGAGCTTTTTTATTTTGGAGCCGACTAAGATGTTTTTTCATCTCGCCGGGGGTGGTAGCAAGGGATGCATAAACATGTGGTGGGATGGGATACTTTCGTTCCACAAATTTAGCCGCTTTTTGTGTAATGTTTGTCTGTTGAGGTGTAGTGTCAGGAGAACCGCTGTGTACCGGCGCCAGAAAACCCGCAAAAGCTTCCGCCTTTTGGTACTTGGTGAAACAATCTCTGCCGTTGCTGTTTATGACAGGGATAGCTTCTCTCTCACTGCGGAGTTCTCTGGTAATCTCCCACAGCGAATTGTTCGTAGATGTCAGTTTGTTTAAGATGTCCGTCCAGCAGTCATTTTTGTATTTGTTTATTACTTGTTTAATTGTGTTTGTTAATTGTGTTACTATGTGTTTGTCTTCATCTCGTCTATGTCGTTGCCACCTTTGTCTAAATTTATTTTTAGTTTTTATTAAATTTAAAATGTTTTGTGGAAGTCTGTCTGTTTTAGGCTTTTTAGAGATTTTTGTTGCTAGTCTGTCCTGGAGGGTTAGAATATTTCTGGTCAAGTTTTCGACTTCTCGCTCTAGATGGTCCGAAGTTTCAATTTGACCAGTAATATTTGTCAGTTCAGAAATGCCTTGTCGGTAGTGTGCGAAATTGAAATTTTTGTAAGAGTATATAGTTTCGGGTGTTTGTGTCCTGAGCTCATTCCAGAGAACGCTTATTGGTAGGTGGTCTGAGTCTAATGCGTTCTCTGTTCTGAGCTCAGAAAGGTTTGTCAGTCCTTTGTTGAGTCCAATGTCTAAGAAGGAGGGTGGGTATTGGCGATTTCGATGGTAAAAGGTGGGAGTGTTAGTGTAGAGGAGTTGCAGCTCAGCATGGTCCTGGAGATAATCAAAGAGGCGTAGGCCTATTGTATTGTTTCGTCGATTATTCCAGGCAGTATGACGAGCATTCAAGTCACCTAGGACTAGGGAGCGGGAGTTGGGTGGGAAGAAGGCGTTAAAGTCTGCTACAGTGATAGGTGCCCGATGGTGCACATATGCCGCACTCATCAGGACGTCGTTCTCAAGTTGTATGCAGATGTGCTCGATATTTGTGCGTTGTAATTGCACTCGCTTATACGGGATCGACGTCCTGATAAATACGGCCACGCCCATACCCCAGGCATTTTGCCTATCCTGTCTTTCAACCCTAAAACCCTTTACCTTCACAGTGTCGGTATCGCCAAGTCTTGTTTCCAAGACCATAGCGATGTCCACCCTGCGGAGGTTCAGATGATTTATAAATTCCTGTAGTTTTTGACGTAGTCCATTCGCGTTCCAACTGAGGACCCTGAATGTAATTCAAAAGTTAAAATTGTTAATTTCGGTGGAAAAGAAATATGAACTTGCTTGAAATCTGCTGACTTTATCCTTACAAGGAGTTAGTAACTCAATGTATCGATCCACAGCTGCTAATATCTCGTCCAGATCTATCAAATCGTTGAGTACCTGAAATTTATTTTGTAACGTTTGAAATTTACCTTGGGGGTTTGTGCGGCTTGCGGCTCTCTCGGATCTCGCAGTCATGAGTGGCTGCGCCCTTCGCTCTGTCCTGCTTATAGTGTCCGGGAAATTTTGATCATAAGCTTCATCTTCACTGGAGAGACTAGGTGGAGGAAGTGGCATCTTCTTCTGCTGCTGAGGATGCTGCGGGGGTGGGCCTACTCCCGGTCTCCCCGAGGTTCTTCGGACGGCTGCGGGCTTAGTCCAGGCTGGGTTGACAGGCGGTGGTGCATCTTTGTATGTCACAGATTTTGGAAGAGGATTTGATGGCATCTGACTCAGTTTGTATTGAAACACCGGACATTTTTCGTCGAAAGACCGATGCTTTCCTCCGCAATTTGCGCACTTTAGTATACTCTCTTCTCCGCACTTGGTAATTTGATGAGGTCCCGCGCAGCGGCTGCATTTGTAACTGCGGTTGCAGTTGGTGGATGAGTGCCCCCAGATCTGGCACCTACGGCATTGGGTGATTAGCCTCTGATTCCTGCGCAGTTCCCATTTCACCCTGGTCTGAAGAATTGTCTGCACGGACTTGTTTAGTTTTGCCACTGTGTAAGAATCGTCGAGGATGATTAGGTATAGGGGACGAAGCGTGCCCTTCATAAGGAAGACGTTCTTGGGTTGAATGTTATAGTCGATGTATAGGTCTTCCTTGATGTCTTCGGCGCAAATTTGACCCTCGAGGCCTCTCAGGACAAAAGCGTGCGTTTTGTCGGCAGGGGCAGAGTAGGTGTGGAACTCGTGGTTTTCAGTTCAACTTTTTTCTTGACCAGGAAGTCAGAACCCATAACATGCAATTGCAAAGCGAAACATATTTCAACCAAGTCGAGCATATACAATCAGCGGAATAATAACGGAAGCGCTATCTGTGAAAGTATGTCATAACCCGGCAACTACTAGCACTATGATTTATGCTTCTGCCTGGATCGTATCGATTTTGAACGAAGAAAGTTGTTCGAGAAGCGATAGGGTTAGCCCTCACCCCCACCTGTGTTTGCCATATTATATGATATAACGAGAATGGCAAGTAGCTTTGGCAAAACCCATCAAATATTTTAATAGTAATTTTCCAGAAAAAAGGTTCTTTGGCCGATAGCTCCCAGCCGCAAGAATACAGTGTTTTCAATTGTGTAGATCCAAAGGATGTCATTGTTTTTAATGTTGTTACTCCTGGCTTGCAAACCACAGTCATTTGTTCTCCACTCATTTCATAGCGAATTTCATCGAACAGGAAAACGAGGGCATTATTAGACAAGAAACACACGGTTTTGTGGCATCGCTTGGTGTAAATGTACCTTCAATGTAAATATAACTTTCTGATATATAGATGCGAATTTCATCGAAATTTCAAATGTCGTTGATCCATATGGTTTGTAGGTATAGAAGAAGAAGAAGAAGCAAAACAGCTTGGTATTCATTATTTGTCGATTCCTCCCATCATACAATACCTTAACATCCTTAGAATTTTCCCTCGGCTAATTGTTCTCCTTAGTACAGCTATCGACCGATGCCAAGAACGGCTAACAGAATAATAATCCCCGAAAAAAAACCCTTGACAGGCCCTCCTTTCCTATTTCTAAACAGTAACATCCTTACATCATAAAACTCTAAATATCTTAAAAATACCTGATAAATTACTAGCCTGGCACTATTATCCCAGGCTCCGTGTAAAGGAGGGTTGATTACTCAAATTCGTAGAATGCTCACACACACTTGACATTATTTTACGACATGAAAACTAATAAATTTACACAAGAGTCCTTGCCTTAATAAATGTGTCAATAAGAGACTAATTAATTCTAATCTTAAGTATACCGACTAAATACTATTAATATTGTTTGTTTCTAAAGACTAGGTTTTTGTCAAAAATCGAGGAAATGCTCACATACACTATAATATTTATGAAAACTATTAATAATTAACGGATTTTAAAGAATGCTAGCTATATGACAGACTTCTTGACAAAGTCAAAGTTAAAGATACAATATGTATAGATAGTCCTCCACGATTTAATTTATTATTGAGATCAAAATTATCATCAACAATAAATTGCTCGTCATATACCATATTTTGTTCACAGCTGCCACATTTTACTTTTTTAACGTAATATAGCAACAACAACCACCTAAATGTGTAATTAGCGATACATCTTTGATATTGTGAAACTGATCATCATTTAATAAAATTTGAGACAATAAAGGGAAAAAGTCTTGTCATAATCACGTAGCTCATAGAACTTATTAATATTAATAGGGCCAAACCTGCGAGACTGAAGTGATAATATAGATTGAATTATAAGTTTCATCCTTGTTTCATATAATTGCCGCACAGAAATATGATAATAATCATCTGTCATTTTCCTGTATTTACCAAATCTATCTTTAGCCATGGTTATTTGGTTTTTACTAAATCCATTGTAAAAAACTTACCAGTATTTGAATCCTAAACTTGTAACCCAACCTACAATTAAACATAAACGGCCGACGCGACGCCACAAAAGCAACAGGTCTCTAAGTCCGAAACATATAATTCTACGTATTTAAAAAACGACTAGAAATAAAACTTGTATACCTAAATATACAACGAAATATTTCACAGACTTTAAATCACATAAGTAGCCGATTTCACAAAAATGCAACAGGATAAAACTTTTCCGAAGCCATTAGCCGCGGGCAGTTTCACAAACTGTCATGTTACTTACTCGTTTACTCATTTGTTTTGTTTCCGCTGTTGCCTGGTATATAAGGAGTTTCGATAATAATTGGCGCGCATGATTTTAAATACCTATGTATGTGAAAAAAGGTGTATGTATAATATGAATAATATATCTAATACATATGTACAGTCAGTCGTGCGCATTGAATCTGGGACACCCCCACTACAGATCTTGTTATTTTTCGCAATTTTTGATAAATCAGACTTTTACCGTCCATATGACGTACAGTCATTAGGTTATGTTTTATGACTTTGTCACCTTTGTCATCGCTTTTTCACAATAGTGTATTATTTTATATGGAGGAAAAGTAATACTTTTCATGGCGCGCTCGTGTTTAACAGCCGAACGGAGTGAGGCTGGTAATAGAGAGCAAGCCATGAAAAGTAACTTTTCCTCCAAATAAAATATGCTGTTTTTTCTTCAAATGTCGACAAATTAATGCAAAAGGTCTCTTTTTAATAGTAATAATTATTATTATTAAAGATAAGTGGGGTCGCAAGGCGGCTTAGACCGGTGCGGTGTCGGTGAATAGGCTCAGATTGTTGCTATAGTAATGTAACATAAAGCTGTCAGTGGACACTGTCAACAATAATTATATTTTTAAAATTGCATCTTCGATTGCGTTTTAATTCCGTATTCATAAGCAGTTATTGAGTCAGTTCGATTAAATAATAACCAATTTGTTCCTAAATTAGTGATTTTTAGAAATGCAGTCACACATTGAGTGATAAATACAAATTTTAGTTTAATAACTCTTGAGTTGTTGACGCTTATTTTGATGTTTGTTTGTAGTGTATCTATGTTGCTATGATAACACTTTTACCTCCGCCGGCGGAAAAGTGAAAAGTAAAGCTCCGGCGGAGGAAAAACGAAACTTCAGTGCCGCCTACACAGTCGAGTAATGACGGATTTACTGACGTTTGAAGAAAAAATTATTTTAACTATTATTTTTCTACAAAGAGTGATAGTGTTCCAGCGAATTTAGTGACCACAACCCAAGAAATAATATCGCGAACGTGAAATATAAAATCAACAGAAGTCCCTATTGAATAACACAAAATTGAACTTGGTTTTGACAATTATTTATTTAAAAAAAAACGTAATCGCTAAATAGATAATGCGCATTCCGTGTAATGATACTATTAATATTTTATAGCAGAAACATTTTTTTCCAGAATCGCATGGATTCTTCTGGGCATGGAAGCCACTAAGTTTTGAGTATAATCCTCCGGGCGTTTGGAAGCATGACATTTTCTAAGATGTTCAAATATTGTTCAGTGTTAAACCTGCCGTCTACTCTTATGCACAGCCCTGCCCAACCAGCTCCCATGCAACCCCAAATCTTGCGGACTTTTGAACTTTTTGAGTGTACATTTCTTCATATCTAGACCTCGGCGGCCTGTATACTCTTAAACTGCCATTATAAAATGATTGAAAGGTTTTTTCATCAGAGAAAATTACTTTTTGCCAAAAATGTACGTCCGCCACAAGATATTCGAAACACCAACCAATTATTTGCTCTTTGTTAACATTAGTGAGAAAAGGTTTCTTGGCTGCAGAACGAACGAGAGATGGTTAGTAATAATGAACGAAATTTAAAACGTAAATATTTATTTACTTGTTCCCATTATTTTAAGAAAGTGCACGAACAGGGCATAGATAATTAAATTACGAAATACCACATTATAGAAAGAGGAAAGAACACTTTATAGAAATATATTTTTACAATATTGGACAAATTGTAATTGAAGAGATACATAATTTTTATACGGGTATTCTAATATTCGCTACTATCGTAGTAGTCTGTCAACGTTGCATCCACTTCCCCCTGATTCGCGAGTACCTTTCCAGTCGCAAGCATCCCTCCCACAACTTTGCTCCAAATAGCAATAGCCCAAATGCAATACGTCACGAGATAATATTTTGTAAGCACTTGGTCCTTTCGTAGAGGTGTTATCGGATGAGAGCCCTAATATTCTCAGAGAGGGTCATACGGAGTACTCTGGGCAGAAATTTTCAGCGAGGCTGTAATAGGTCCTTTATTTCAAAATGGAAGTGCGACGGAAGAAATGTGTTTGAACATGTTGGAAGAAGCAATTGATCAACATATTACAGAAGATCTGGAAAATCAGAGGGACAAGTTCGGTAATGCGATAAGTAATGAAGAGCACCTTCACTTTCATTAAGAAGGTGCGCCTCCTCCAGATATTTTCGAGATTGGCTCAACAACAGATTTCCTCAGACATGGATAGGAAGGAGAGAACCAATAGAATAGCCTGCACAAGGCCACCTTGCCTTAGCCCGAATGACTTTTTATTTTTTGGGACCATTTAAAGTCAGTAGTGTATAAGGCCTCCCCAAAATATCGAAGATGTGCAAAGTCGCATTATAGCAGCATGTAGGCATTTCAAAATATGCATCAAGAATTTGAAGAGCGTTTGTCATTGGGATACAGCCCACTGAGAAGAACATAGAGCATCTAAAATCGAAGCTTAAGGGCGAACCGCTATTCGCTATCGATACACTTAGAAAGTGCTAGGGTAGAACAAGACACTAAAGAGGGTAAAGACTGAGTCGAGGAAAGCCTTCAATGAAGCCAAAAGACTGGGGAATTGGGATAACTATCATAAAGCCCTATCCGAGTATAACGAAGATCCAAAAGAAGAACTGAGCCATGCCCCTTTGAGAAGGGATAGATGAATTAGCACCGTGCGTTCGTCTACAAAAAGTGTTATCCAAAGTGCACTCAAATGAAAGAGCCCAAGACACCTATAATGAGATACCTGAAGAAAGTCTAAGAATTCTTCTAGAAACACACTTCTTCTTCTAATGTCAGAAGGGGGAGCAGACCAATATAAAGGAAAGACACTTGAGGTAATTGATATTAATTTGTAGAGCCTTTCGAAAATGCCCTAGAAAGTAAAGATCAAGAAGAGGAAGCTGAAAATCAAATGCAGGTACCGGCTCAAATTGATATTAAAGGGGAAAAATGAAACAGAGGTCAAAGAAAGTACGCATTGTCTGGACCACGCAAGAAAAACAAATTATTGCAAAATATGAAACAGAATCAAGCCCCCAAAAAAGTAGAAGTTGATGGCTTAGTAGCGGCATATCCTCCCGTGTTCAAAGAAAAACCCTGGGATTTAATTAAAGCAGTGGTGTACAATATCTATAAGGGCAATTTAAAAATAAAATGATGCTCTTTCTAAATGAAGCTTCATCAATTCTTTATACGATTTTCCTTCTTCATTATTTTTTTAGTGGTTTTAGTAAAACTATCCATGTATCCACCACTACAACAAAGGAACTGAACACAACATCCTTTTTGCATGCACTTGATTTTTTTTAATTAAATTTGATATCAATCAATCAGTCAATCAAACATGCTTTATTCTCTATACTTAATATATAAAGTTACTCATTGACAAAGCTGATAAAAAAGAAAAAAATATGTATAATAAGAATACAAGGACAAATATTAAAGAAAACATATAAATAAACAGTTCATAACATCAATTTCACAGGTATATGAAGTGTCAATACTATAAAATAATATATTAAGCCAAAATAAGTCAAAAGGCGCATGCAATGTCCTAATGTATCTTTAGTTTAGATTACATAACACAAAATAATACTGAACAACAAAACAAACATAAGAAACTGCTTAAAATCTCTCATCAAAAAATTCACTTGCATCACAATAGGCCCTCGTAACCAGCATAGACTTTACCCGCTTTCTAAATAGTCTAATATTCTCTATCTCCTTGATTCCTGTTGGAAGGGGTTTAAAGAGCTTTCTACTTTTAAAAATTATTGAGTTCATTATTTGTGTTGAAGCGGGAATGGGCAAATGAACATTATGCACATTTCGAGTATTATAGTTATGTAGCGATTCTAGGCAATTTCAAAGTTTTCTGTATATTAGGCAAACAGAATCTAAAATAAACAGAGACGGAAGCAATAAAATCTTTTGTGACAAAAATAGTGGCAAGAATCTGTCGGGTTAGCTTTGCATAAAAATCTAACTGCCCTATTTGCAATACAAAAACGCTATCCAATAAATATTTGCTACAGCCTCCCCAAAAGCATAACCCATACCTTAAGTGTGACTCTACCAAAGCAAAATAACAGTGTCGGACCACATTTATATCTAACTCTCTTGAGATTACCCTTATAGCGTAACATTGTGAAGATAGTTTCTTATTTAAAGTTTCAGTGTGGGTATGAAACTTAAGTCTGTCATCTATATGAACCCTCAAAAATTTTAGTTCTGTTGACTTATGCAGAATTGAGTTCTCTATGTAAACATCATCCAAGGTACATTTAAAATTCATAACACTTGTTTTAGATAGAACATTTAATGATAATTTATTTGCGTCACACCATTGATTAATTATTGCTATATCACTGCTCACTATATCACTTAAATTAGAAATATTATTATTATGCCATAATATTGTAGCATCATCCGCGAATAGAGTGAATTTTCCCGAAATGTTGAGTGCAGCAATATCATTTTATATAAATTAAAAATAGAATAGGTCCCAAAACTGAACCTTGAGGCACACCAAATTCTATACTGCACTGAGCTGAAGGCAGACCATTAAATGTAACACACTGATGTCTACCTGACAAATAACTTCTAAACCAATCAAAGTGAAAAATATGTATTCTTATTTTGTATGCATAATATAATAATGCAATGTAGTTATGTAGGTACAACAGCACACATACTTGTGAGCATTTCCTCGATTTTTGACAAAAACCTAGTCTTTAGAAGCAAACAATATTAATAGTATTTAGTCGGTATATTTTAAGATTAGAATTAATTAGTCTCCTATTGACACATTTATTAAAGCAAGACCTCTTGTGTAAATTTATTAGTTTTTATGTCGTAAAATAATGTCAAGTGTGTGTGAGCATTCTACGAATTTGAGTAATAAACCCTCCTTTACATGGGGCCTGGGATAATAGTGCCAGGCTAGTAATTTATCACGTATTTTTAAGATATTTAGAGTTTTATGATGTAAGGATATCATGTTACTGTTTAGAAATAGGAAAAGAGAGTCTGACAAGGGGTTTTTCGGGAATTATTATTCTGTTAGCCGTTCTTGGCATCGGTCGAATTGCTGTACTAAGGAGAACAATAGATCCTATACCGAGTTACGGAGTGTTTTATTTAATTAGACCGAGGAAATAAAGTTGTAGTTCACATCAGAAGTGGTGGATCGGCTTACTAGGAGTACCACAAGTGTTTTTTATATCCTGACGTGTAATCGTTAATTAAAAAAAAATACAAATCTTCGAAAATAATTTTGAACAATGGAAGAACTAACGCAAGTGTTAACGGCGACGCTTCAAGAAATGAGGGACCTATCGTGCCGGAATATGGGGCCCGTGTCGTCAATTGAAGTGCCGAAATTCTGTCCTAATGACAATGACGGTGCGTTTAAGTGGTGTGACGAAATTTGAAAAACTTGGCAAGACTTTTAAATGGTCGGATTTCGAACAATTAACCAGAGGTGTTAGTGGCTTAGTCGGGGAAGCCAAGCATTGGTACAACAAGTGGCAGCCAGCGGAGAGAACATGGGAAAATTTCAAGAACGAGTTACGAAATCTCTATTCCCCCAGGAAAAACTTGAATGAAAAATTTCGCAAAGCGAGTTTGTTTACCAGCCGCAACGCTACGTCGTATTGTGAGTATGCCAGAACTAAAATTTCTTTGATTCAGGCGTTAAACTTTAATTTGACTACGGAACAATTGTTAGAGCTTGTTATTGGGGATATTGATGATATTCATGTTAAAACTGCTGCTTTTTGTAGTAATGTAGAGTCAATTTCTGGGCTATTGTCTTTATTGGGTAATTATGAAGCTGCTAAAAATCAGACTGGCAATAATTCAAATTTTAGATATAAAAGGCAATTAACAAATTCTGAGCATTCTCAAGCAAAATTATGTTATACGTGCCGCAAACCCGGTCATTTACAGCGACACTGTCCTGAGGGGCAAAGTGCCAAACAGGAGGCAAAAAAACAATCTGTACCTTTTTCACCTAATTGTAATTACTGTAATAAGATTGGCCATACTGCTGACAAATGTTTTCAAAAAATACGAAAAGAAAAACAGGGATTCCTAAACGTCAACTACTTTTCGGTAAAGCTAGATGATAATTTTTGCACCAAATTTTTTATTCAAGACGTAGAAGTCAATTGCTTGATTGACACGGGAGCAGAATGTAGTCTGCTCGCGGAAAAAATCGCCAATCAGCTAAATTGTCGATTGGAACCAAATTTTGTAATGTTAAAGGGTATTGGTAATCACGTTGTTTCATCTCTTACAAAAACTACTGTAAATATCGAGAAAAATTGGAAATTTACGCGATAAAGATTGATTAATTTATTTAGACGATATCTTGATCACCTCGTTAACAATAGCTGAAGGATTTGCCAAATTAGAACGAGTTTTAAATGCGTTATCATCTGCCGGTTTTTCCTTGAACATAAAGAAATGCCGTTTTTTCGAAAATAAAATTGACTATCTCGGACAAGAAGTATCAGAGTTTGGTATTAGACCCGGCCAACAAAAAGTCAATGCACTTTTAAACGCACCCGATCCTAAAAATGTTAAACAAGTCAGACAATTTTTGGAACTGGCCAGTTACTTCCGTAAATACATCCCTGAATTCGCCTCTCACACAGCATGTATCACAAATCTTACAAAAAAAGATGTTAAGTTTGTTTGGGGCGTGGAACAAGAAATTGCTAAAAATTATGTTTGCGCATTTTTAAGCCAAAGGCCTTTATTAGCAATTTTTGACCCAAATTTAGAGACAGAGTTACACACAGATGCTAGTTCGGTAGGGTTCGGAGCAATTTTATTTCAGCGTCACGATAAGGAATTGAAAGTTGTGTCATATTTTTCAAAACGTGCTTCTAATGACGAATCAAAGTATCATTCATATGAACTGGAGACTCTTGCCGTCTATTATGCGGTTAAACATTTTAGAATTTACTTAACAGGCATCTCCTTTAAATTAATAACAGATTGCAACTCCCTAAAGTTGACGCAAAACAAAAGAGATTTACTTCCTCGGATCGCGAGGTGGTGGTTGTTTCTTCAAACCTTTGATTTTCAAATTGAGTACGGAAAGGGCAAGCATATACCCCATGTTGATTATTTGAGTAGAAACCCCGTTAAAGACACAACAGTTCTTCATATTTCAACCATTTCCACTGATAATTGGCTTAAGATAAATCAACTTAAAGATCAAGAAACGCAGGAAATAATTGATAAGTTAAGAGAGGGCAAATTGACCTCGGATTATTTTTGTCAAAATGATATCCTTTTCCGAAAAATTAACCCGGGTCAGAACCCGCCAGTTTATAGAGCCTTTGTCCCGAAAGGGAGCCGCCTTGGGTTGCTGAGGTTGTTTCATGACGAACAGTGCCACATCGGGATAGATAAGACATTTGCAAAAATAAATCACTGTTTCTGGTTTCCCGGATGGCAAGGTTCGTCGGGAAATATTGTAATCATTGTTTAAAATGCGTCGCAAGTAAACAACACTCAGGCCCAAAACAAGGATTTTTACATCCCATTGACAAGATCTCAATCCCTTTTCACACGGTGCATGCAGACTGCGTCGGTCCATTCCCGGAAACGGCGGAAGGCCATAAGCACTTGTTACTTTTGGTCCACGCATTTACAAAATACATTTTTTTGATTCCACTTAAATCATTATCTGGCATAGAGATGTGCGAAAAATTAAAGGTTTATCTAAATATTTTTGGCAATACTGTAAGATTTATATCCGATCGTGGTACAAACTTCACGGATCGGGCGGTGAAGGAATTATTATCTAGCTCGAAAATTGATCACCATCTAATAGCGAAAAGCGCCCCTTGCGGATATGGACAGGTTGAAAGGTATATGTCTACAGTTTTAAATTTGTTGAGAACCGGAATTCGAAATAAAACAGAATGGCCGAACTCGGTTGCGAAATTACAACACACTTTAAATTCAACCATGCAAAAGTCAACTGGTTTCAGTCCGTTTTACTTGCTCACTGGCCTTAATGGCGATGACAGGGATATACAAGCTCTAACAAAATATCTTGCAAATACTACTGGTAATAGCTCCGAATTAGAGAGAGAAAAAAAACTGGCATACGAACGTATGAAACGACACGCCGTGTGAGCATTCAACATAAATCTAGTTGTTTATTATGTTTCTATAGATTTTTGTTGGTTGGAACTGAGTGGCTCATGGACAAAAAGCAAGAAAAAAAATATTTTTCTTTTAATCTTTTAATTTATATCAGTAGGTTAAGCAATATCTGACTATTTTTCCTTTAATTTGTTTAAATAATTTGAATGTTGAAAGCTTTTACGCTTTGCATGTAATGTTGAAAGCTCTTACGCTTTGCAGTAATATTGAAAGTGTCTACGTTTTGCAGTTATGTTGAAAGCTCTTACGCTTTGCATTAATATTGAACGTTTTTACGTTTTGCAGTAATGTTGAAAGCTCTTACGCTTTGCATTAATATTACGTTTTGCAGTAATGTTGAAAGCTCTTACGCTTTGCAGTAATATTGAATGTGTTACGTTTTGCATTAATGTTGAAAGCTCTTACGCTTTGCAGTAATATTGAAAGTTTCTACGTTTTGCAGTATTGTTGAAAGCTCTTACGCTTTGCAGAAATATTGAAAGTTTACGTTTTGCAGTAATGTTGAAAGCTCTTACGCTTTGCTGTAATATTGAAAGTTTTTATGCTTTGCAGTAACGTTGAAAGCTTCAACGCTTTGCGGAAATGTATTACGATTGAAATTAAATGATTTACCGACGGTATTTTACTGATTCATCTGAAAACTTGGTTGCTTTTTTTTCACGATCTTCAAAAAAGTTTGTTGACAAGTAAATTGCGTGCAAATTTCTTCCTTACAGTCTCAAGCAGTCTGTCGACGGATGCCATACTAAGGGTTGGAGTGACCAATGCAGTGGCTAAAAGAAAGTGGGAAATTCGAGAGCGAATTTGTGTCAGTCTGGCCGTGTGAGCATTTCCTCGATTTTTGACAAAAACCTAGTCTTTAGAAGCA
>JAEQML010048512.1:0-53487 GCA_016904865.1 Pissodes strobi | reverse complement strand
TAACACTGTCTTGAGTACTGCGACCATGAGAAATTCCGCCTTGTACGTTCATGGATTTCATCAAAGTCTGTTCGATAATCATATCGGATCATGTTCCGCAATTGAATTTTTCTGTGCGCTTTACAGTAAAAAATCCCTATTCAAAATTCATATACGTCTGTTGACCATGATTTCTTTTAGTTTCATCAAGTCCTGGATATATAGATGTGCTGATTTGGCATTTGGATAGTTGCATGTTTCTAACCGCATTAAGATGTTCATTCAAAAATCCCAGTCTTTCAGTGCGAGTAAAGTCTTGAGCTATCGACACCATATCAAGATATGGTATCGATAGCTGTGCCGTTTGGCCTCGCATTTTCAACTCATTTAACTTTTCATGAAAGTGACTGATAAACGAGACATAATTATTTGCACATCTCTCTACATCGTCATAAGAAACACTACGAATTGTTATCTGTTCAATGAATGTATCCAATTCTTCAAAATTTGTAATCTCCATATCATCAAAAATATTATAATATATAGAAGCTTTGCATTTTATTACAAAAGTAATGAAAATAATACATTGTTTTGTTATTAATTATTTATTATATATTTTTTTTTATAAATAAACAAATTTTTAACGGTTGTAATAATGGGAATTAAATTTTCTAGTCTAACATATTAAGAAAAATGCTTTTATAGTTATAGCTCTGCAGTATAATGCAGTATTACCTATTACGAATGCGCGCCCCCCCTTTATCATGCTTATATCTCGAAAACGGTTGGTCGTACGAAAAACATGTATATGAACAATTTTGCAGAGAATACTATTTTACGTAATAGGTTCTTACGACGCCAGATGCACTGGAAGCGAGATTTTTGCGAAAAAACGATTTTCATGACCTTTGACCTTCGATATCTCACGACGCACAAGGGTAGGCATATGAGATTTTTTTGTGCTTCATTGGAACATCAAAACGAAGGTCTCTGCAAAAATTCAGCTTGTTCGGCCTCATTCCGCAGATGGTCTTTTTTTACCCTTATTCTTCTATACAATCTAACCTCAAATTGAAAGAAAGTCCAGGAGACAGTGACACTTCATCAAAAGAAATACAACAGGATCGGTATTGAGCAGCCATTTTTGACACTGTCTTTTGGAAGGAGTTGCTTATTGATCTGTTTATGCTACATCTCATAGGAATACTTCTTAGCAGCCTATTTATTGTCTGCTTTGAAGGTAGACCAAATATGCTTTGCAGAATTTTATAGTTCCTGTTCTTCGGCCTCTAGGTTCCAAGTTTTGTTGGGTAATCTGTGACATTAAAAATTGGAATGAGGGTTTATTAACATACTTCTTCATGAAATCATTCACTGTTGCAAAATCGGTAGCTTGCTCGACCTTGGACCAATAACTCCTGTGGTCTTCGAAAAGCCGCCTTGAAATGGATTTTAAATTTTTTGCTACCGGGTATAGCTTTCGTTTTCTTGGTGTCTACTGTGAAACCCTTGTTGCCGATATTGACTTCAGCAAAGAAAATTTTCTGTATAGATCTGAAAAAAGTAAATGTAGGGTTAAAAATAATAATTTTTTTATAAAAGTAGTGCAGGAATCTTACCGTTTGGGCTTTTAGGAGTTGTGCATATTGGCCAAGCTAGCATTGGCAAGCAGGGAGGCACTTTCTTTAAATTGGCCTTAAAAATTGATGTAGAACTAAGTAACCACAAGTAAATGTTGTAATTTATATGTGATCGCAAAATGTATCTCTTGGATATTGAATTGAAGTATCTTAAAATTAATTTAATATTATATAATATAAAAATATGAATTACTACTAATTGAACCAATTTTAGACTATACTATACACCAAATAAAAAATATTTTTTCAGTATGTATAGGATGTCTATTTTTAAACACTTTTGCAGCATATCTTACATATTTTTACAGATAAAGAGTTGCAGTCTTCACGACCCTTTGCTACTTTTTTATGAAGGTTAGGCTGCCACCATCAGATTATTCGCAGTTCGTTTTTATCTAAGCTACATGATAATTTTTAGGAATTTGTTGTTTTTAATCTCCCGTCGTATCTCAGACATATTAAAAATCATTGCAAAAGCGGAAATTTCTGTGGCGTGATTGATTTTTGGAGTTAATGATTAATAGTGTATTTTAAAAAAATAAATATGGCCTAGGTATAATTTTCGAAATGCCCGGGATGCAGGGTGCTTCAAAGGGGTGAATTATCAAAATCACCCTTTAGCTCAGACATTCAGAAAATTAGAGCATATCTAGTGGCGGTATCTTTAGTCTTATAAGAAAATTGCACACTGTCGCAAAAAATAACCGAGATACCCTGCAGTGTTGAAAAGTGGACATTCTGTACAAAAGAACGAATTTTTTGTGTTTTAGTGATGACGATTGCATGTATACAGGGAGTTATAAATTCCAGGCTAAGTATGGGATCTCGTAAACCGTAATACATAGAGGGTTGGTTAAATGGGGGCAAAGTTTCGGTTTTTTTTTTCGGGAACTTCGAATGTATTTCGAACTGTTAACACGGCATTTTGTTAAGAAGCATCAAAATGCGCAACTTTTAACCGGCCCTCTATCTATTATTGTTTAATGTTTTATTTCGTGTATAAATATATAAATCACTATTCTCTGACAAAGTGGCACATCCACTTTTGTTTACACAACAGGTCGCGAGGGCCATCCAAAATAATGAATCAGGCATGGCGGCCTGACATGTTTGTTTCCGTCGCAACCTTGGTTAGTGCAGATTGGGCAATGTTCCTTTCTATCTGTTTTATGTTCAAAGGTATTGATAAAACGTCTTTTTTAATACCTTGCCTTGAATTGAAATTGTTGCCACTACGACATTGTTTCTTAAAATATCATATTTTCTGACATTTTAAAATTTTTTATTAATTACTGGACATTGCCCTGCTCATCAAGCCCCGCATCCACCGCAGTTTTTAAACCTGCTATCTCTCCATTTACTTGCTTTTGATCTTTGATCAATTTGTTTAATCTTATGAGGTGATTTTGTCTCACTGATTCTTGTAATTTCCATTTTATACATTCTAAAGCATTATTACTCAGTATCAGCTAATGTGCACCCAGAATATTGTAGTACAATTCTAGCAATGCCACCCCTTCAGAGTGTAGTAGTATAATTCGTTTTCAAAATCCACAAAAATCCCCTTACTGGAAATTTTTATACTTTTCTCGTAAATTCGACTCTCGCTACTTTTTAGAATCTCCTGGGTGCCGTGTACCTATGTACATGTATATCCAGGTTAGGTGAGGACCTGATTACCCTGTACCTATTTACGGGTATTCACAGATATTGAGGTTGTGGGATAGAACTAGAAGTGTACGCACCTGTGTGCTGTACCCAGCTAAATGAGCGGAGTTGAGAGAGACCCGAAAGCCTGTTGAATTTGGCGTTTGCCTGCGTAATTATATTCTACAAAATGCTGATGGCTGCAACGTTAAAGATTAAAATCGCTCCCGTCGAACGCTCTAGTTGTTTATAATTAAGTGTGAATATTTATATGACATTTTTCAAGTTCAAATTCAAACTTAGGACAGTGTGATATTTAATTAGTAGGTTTATGCTTTTTAGTAGTTCACAATATTAGCCATAATAATAGCACAGCTTATTCACCACCAGCTAGTCATCTTCCGACGGCATCCTTTGATTGGGGGTTGGTTCCATCGATTCGTGCCATGGCCTCATGACGATTTGCGCGACAGGACCGCACCCGAAATATTTTGAACTATAACGAAATAGATATAATTCACATAATAATTGTAGACTGCAATAAAAACAAACGCTGACAAATTAGGATATATTAAAAAAAGCGAAACACATGCATGCATAGAAATAAAACATAATTTAATTATAAATTCACATAGTGGTCTATTATTATTTGCAAATACAACTAAGAACCATCTTAGACATTACAATGATAACAAAAAAGTGTGAAATACGACTTACCTATTATTGTCTTACAGTATAGGTACTTTATATAAAATTTGCAATATAATTCATACAACATCGTGTACTATACAAAATGCTTTTTCACTAATTAGAAAAAAATATAAGTGCTAAGTGCATAGAATTACTTTAAGAATGTTAATAAACTCATTGATTTTTCCATATGATTAGTTTGGGTTTTCTATTGTGCAAATCGCGGTTTGCGTATTTTAATGTATAATAAATACGAATTCTCGCAAATAAATTCAACAAATATGAAAGAGGAAAATCGGAGCAGGGATGTACCAATTTAATAGTTTCAAAAATGGCAACTAGTCGACTTTGTAAATTATTTTGTACACAATAATGTTCAATTTTTTTTTGGAATAGAATTTCAAGAGTGGTTATAAAAGAAACAAAATCTGGGGTGCATGCAGACTACCGAAAAGGTCAAGTTCTGTATGCCTGTAGGCTTTATAGAGGGTAAATAGGGACGATTCACTCAAATTATCCTCTGCATATATCGTACACGTGTCACATGTATATCGTGACAAACACTTTTTTTCTTAGATAACCGCAGGCATATGTTTCAAAATTGGTTTTTAATACATCTAAAGTTCGGTACTCGGTATCAACAATTATGGGTGTTTTAAGGGGCATTTCAGATTCCATTCACTCTTCAATAGATTAGGCGAAATCTGACACTTTTAATTATATGTGAGCTGTGTTATCTTCACAATTTTCTGTGCCTGAATGAATAAGGTCTAAGCATAGCAGTTTTCTACGGGTAAACTGAACTGGGGTAGGATTGACACTATTTCCCGACTGCTGGCGGATACCACCAAAGAAATTCTCCAAGCAGTCTTGGTGCGTTCGCCTAGTCAATAAAAATTGAAACCCGTTTAATTTTAAAATGTCCCATAAATGTAAAATGCCATTTATGGTAATTTGCCAACCTAATAAACATATTATATTTTTAATTTCGGTACCACTGGAATTGAAAACTTGCAATTTTGCGAATGAATCTAAACAATCTTAAGAACGCTGTTTGTTCTGTGTCACCCTTATAGACTTCTTGATAGTTCGTAGCTGCTGGACCCCGGAAGTGTTTAATATATCGGAGAGATTGTTAGTTCTTGAAATTAAGTCAGCGGTGATTGTTGCTAAAGAGGGTAATGCACCAAATCTGATGTATAAGTTAATACTGGCGGCCAAAGAAGCACTAAAATATGAGCTGCATACCGACCCTTCATTTTTTCCAAATTATTTGAAAATATGTGTGAATCTGTCAACTTTAGCACTACTCTAATGTTGTAAGTTTTATCATGCGCATAAAATTGTTTAATGAAATCCCAGAACATAACAGAACCATTCTGTCGAAAATTGTATTTTATAAAATTGTCTCGTAATGCTTTTAATATGTGGGGTATATCGAAAAGAAAAACAATTTGTTGTTCTTCATAATAAAAATGGGGTTTTTCTGATGCCACTCCCAACAATTTTGACATATGCACGTTATTAGTCCCCATGTCAGATATGACGCCTACTACTTTTAATCCAATATTTGTGATGGCACGTATAATATAAATAATAAATGCTCCAATTTTGTACCAGGTTATGTTGAATTGACTAAATAAAACGCAAAGGGCTGCCTCCAGTCAGTACAAAGGTCTCTTGCCATTACGACTGTTGTTGCTAAAGCTGGTGTAAAAATTCTGGAATCATCGCCGTAGTCCTCAAACCCGTCCTGTATTCTATTTTGATACAGTATTTTTCTAATTCGGTAAAATTAACAGACTTTCCTCTCAGCATTCAAAAGCAAATTATTTGTACCAGCCGAATACTGGATATTACTAAGATATTTTTTTGGTAGAATTTCCACTCCTGGCATACAAAACGTTTTACTCAACTGTTTTTTATATAATTTTGGGCCTAGAAAGTACAGCGTTAAGCAATATTGCTTGAAGTCGCTGGTAAACCGCCTGCTTTTTGGCTTACATTGCCTTGAAAAATCACGCATGAAACTAAAGAGTATTCACTTCAATAAAACTTTAATGCCCAAGTTCTTAGAATTATAATGTACTTCATATATAAACGTTAAGCGTAATAATTATGCTTACAATATATTTTACAAAAATCTAATAATATGACACTCACCTGTTAACATTCGTTGGAAATTTGAAAAAACTAACGCTGCAATTCTTCGCGTTATTTGTGCATTTCGCTGACTCGCAACGCATAAAAGCTGATGTTGTTATGGAGAAAAATAATAATTCTGTACATCTCTGGAATACCGATGCGTACTCGGCGTACTGTGGAACTGAACCGCTCAGGGCACTGCCAGGCAGTGTTGCCAGATTATTTTTTTTCTAGTCGCCACATGAGACGCCAGATGTCGCCAAATGAAAAGAAAAGTCGCCAGATTTTTTAACCGTGAATCTTATTGCAATATGTGTAGGAAAAGTGAAATAAAAAATATAAACTGAAATTTAAACGATATTTACTAGGAAAAACAAACTATAACGTTGGGAGAATGTCCTGATTTCTATCCTAAAATTTGTAGGACTTCTCCAGCATGCTCAAGTTGACATCTTTGAAGTAAATCTGGACACCATATCAGCACTTGACTCAAATTATTAACAATTAAATGATATTTCATAAATAAAATATAATTTAATATTTTTAACATCATTTTGTTTCTCAGTTTGGATTCTACAATGTTCATTTTCGAAAAAACCCTCTCAACCACAGCATTTAAACTAGGTAAACTAAGCATTACAAAAGCAAACAAGCTAAGATCTTCAAACAATAAATCACCTGCAGCATTTTTATTGTTATAAGTTTCTGCCAAAACCTTATAGTAATCGGGTATTTTCCGTTAAAAAATTTCGTTCCAGTTCATTGGTAATACATTTCTGTATTGCACTTCTATGTTAGAAATGGAATTTCGATATGCAAATTGCGGGGGAAACTCTGTAAAGTTTGGGCGTTTGTGATTTAATATTATTTCGGGGCTAAATAATTTTATTTTTGAAAAAACGTCTAAATGGGAAGGCATAATAAGTTCTTGTATCAATTTTTTTATAAACTCTATGCATTTTTGTTGTATTGATTTTACCTCTTCTGCTGGCAAATCAGCATTTTTAGTTCAATATCAAAATAATACCCTAAGTAGCAATCTGCAAGTTTTAAATAGTTGATATCAAATTTAAATGAATTATTTAACAAATTAATATACTTTAGTTTTTTTAATTCTTCAAGTAAAGACGGCTTTAAAATATGCCCTGCTTAAGACCATATCAATGAAATAACGTCGTTGTAACCCTTGTAATGATCAATATTATTTTTTTTTGAAAATACAAATTTACATAATAAACTCGTTTTAAAATCGGAACCAAAAACTGCAAGTAAAGCTTAATTTCCTTTTTTTTTCGTAAGATTTATGCAATAGTTTTAATGTATGGCATTTTTCAGTCAAATAATGGATTGAGAAAAAAGTCTCTAGTTCTAAATATTATGCTAGGATTTTTTCCACAGCTTTATACCTAGATAACCACCTAGTTGAAGATAGTTGTGTTAATTTAGAGAACTTATTTTCATCGCTATTTGTGTCAATAAGGTCAAACATTTCTTTATATTTCGCTATCCTTATTAGTTTAATGTTCCTGGGTATTCCCCAAAGAGCGAAAGTGCGGTTTACACGATAGGATAGGCGAATTCTATTAGTATTGGTATCGAATCGAGTGTTCATAAACCGACCGCAAAATTCGCTATAAAACTGCGAACTAGATGAACTTGAACTTCGCCCAATTTGTGATAAATCGCCCTATCTGGCAACACTGCTGCCAGGTAGGCCCGACACTCCAACTTTCCGATTTCGGTAGAGATGACTAGCTCGTAGTGAATAGTAGTGAATAAGCTGTGGTATTAGTTGAGATATTTTTAATATAAGTATCGCGGAACTAAAAAAATCTGCATCACTACTAAATAACTGCATTGATGAAATGCTTTCGAATTTGTGTTGTTAGTTTTCATGTTTGTCTCTTGATTTCTATTTAGGCTAGGTATTTTAATTTACTTTAGTCCTTTACATACAAGTATCCCACAGGTATTTGTAAAGTCTGCCAATTAATAAAATAAATATAGAAAAAATTCTCAAAGTGACTCAGATAGTGAAATAGAAGATATAGTAACGATGAACTTTTAGATTTATTGAATTGTTGACATTCACTCTTTTATTTTTCCCTCGTCGTAATATTCCATTAGTATTATGCTTCTATTATTAAATTGTGGTAGATGAGTATATTTAAATATTTTTTCCTATTCAGCCGTAACTTTTCGCTTTAAAGAAACCACTGCAGATTTCTTTAAATGCCTTTATAAATTGCAATTACATTTTAATTGGATTTTTTCATTTAATGTTTCAAGAAATATGCTTACTTTACTTCAGTCTCTAATTAATCGCCTGCATTTGAAAAACTTATGAAACATATTTTTAGAGATGTAGTTATGTTTACTACACCAATTGTCACTGAATGAATTAAAAGTAAAATTACCTATTATTTAGGAAAAGGTAATTATAGTTTACTGAGCATTTTTTCTGTGGTAAATATAAATTCATATAAAATTATGTTTAATATAATGTAGCAGTACAGGGTGTCCATTTTTCGATACTTTTACGGGGTATCTGGAATCTGGCCTAATTTTAAATATAGAGGGTTGCGATTTTCGCGACACTGTGCCACTTTTTTGTGAAACTAAACATGCCGTCAACAAAAGTTTCATAGCCCTCTTGGTATTTCACGGGTCAATTTGAAAATTATCACTTTTGACAGACTAGCCGTATCTCAGTTGTCTTTTAACTTAAAATACTTTCTTATAGAACCTTTGCCGTAGAACCCAGTGGCGTAGTGTGTTCTTTTCTTGCGTCCGTTAAGTTATAAAGCAAACATGTTTTTTTTTTAATGGAATATCATGTATATTTTTAATAGTTAAATTAGGAATTTTCTTGGCTTTCCAAAAATATATAATATGTAGTATATATTTATTTTTAAATTAATTGAATAAATTACAGTTTTCTCCAAATACATTATGTTATTTAATAGTAAGCCATGACAACAGAACATTCTAAAAATAGGAAAAAATTGCAATATGTCAGATCGCTTGTTAAAATAATATTTAAGGTTGACTGGAAAGTTATAAGTTTAAAATTGTGTTTTCTGTTTTAAAAAATGGCTGAAATGGGAATATATAAGAACTTTGAAAATTATGATATATTGGTCTGCTACATACAATCCAATGAAAATTCGCATGAGGCCTCAGAACATATTTTAACAGGTACACATTTTCTTAATTCAGTCCCTAATTATTTGTATTATTGAGCGCCTATACACTTATGATAGATATCCGGAAAGAAGACAACCTTTCTCTGATTTTCTATGATAAAAAAATTATTTAATTGATCATGTATCATTTATATGACCAAGGTATGCTTTTGATATCATGAGGAAAATCAAGAAATAGATGAGACCAATGTTTTAGCCGTAGTAGAGGCAAATCCATCAACATCATGTAGAGCCATTGAAGCAGAAATTGGGGTCATTAAAAGCAGAGCCCAGCAAATATTATAAAAAGTTTAGACCCTACCAAACACATATTGTTCAGAACTTACACCCTGGGGATGCTGAACGTCGCGCGTCGGCTATTTTTTTTCAATTGGTGTCTAGAACAAATTTAAGTAAACAGACATTTTGCTCGTTCAGTAATATGGTCCGATGAGGCGTATTTCTTAAGTGCTCGCATTTTTAAAAGAAACAATACTAGACACTGGCACCAAGAAAACCCTCACCTCAAATTTGAGCGTGAACGGCAGGGTAGGTTCGGCTCAGCGTCGCATGTTTCATTTTGGCTGGACAAATAGAACATAGAATTTATGATGGAGGTCTTTCAGCAGGCCGGTATCTAGGTATATTGGATGATGTATTTCCTCAAATCCCCATAAATTATGTTCTCTTAGTCGGCTTGATCGCTATATATTTTCAGCAGGACGGAGCGCCTGCTCATAATTCCCTGACAAATCGCCTCTTTTTAGATAACCATTTCATTGGAAAATGGTTAGGCACTCATGACCCCTGCGATCATCCGATCTGTCTATTTTGGACATTTTTTGTGGGGTTACTTAGAAAACAACGTTTATGTCAAGCGTCACCGCAACCCACATGAACTTCCTGCCGCATTTCACAACTAACCCAAACGAATAACCAAAATGTGCCAATTATGTGTTAGAGAAAATGGTAATCATTTTCAACAATTTCTATAGCCATATCTGTTTATGTTGTTGTTGTTAATGTATGTTATATAAAAAATTAAAATTATTATTAATTATTTATACTGTTAAATATTTAGATAGGTACCGGGTGTTTCACTATAAATGGAACCCCCCTTTAACTTTCTCAATTGACGTTTTAGAAAAAAACGTCAAATACAAAAAATAAAGGATATGATGTGAAGTTTTTTGTGGGATAGCACAGTTGTATATAGGGTTTTCCACAAATGTGGGATTAAACAAAGTTTTATTTTTTTAAATGGAACACCCTTTATATTATTGCATATTTGGATTTTGCGGAAAATTCTAGACATATTTCATAAATAATATCCTATACCTATCTGTTACTGTTTTTGAAATATTGACAGTTGAAAATCGACCGTTTACCAAGTTTGACAGCCTGTAAAATCTAAACGGCTAAAAATAAAGCAAAATGGGTTGCACTTTCCTATCTTGGTTTTTCATAAGCTGTCGTTCGACACTAATTTTAGATTTAACCAGAGGTTAAATTTAACCGGAATTTCTTAACCTCTGGTTAAATAAAAAATTAGTGTCAAACGATAGCTTATGAAAAAACAAGATAGGAAAGTGCAAACTATTTTGCTCTATCTTTAGCCGTTTAGATTTTACAGGCTGTCAAACTTGGTAAATGGTCGATTTTCAACTGTCAATATTCCAAAACCAGGAACAGATAGGTATAGGACATTATTTATGAAATATGCCTAAAATTCTCCGCAAAATCCAAATATGCAATAATATATAGGGTGTTCTATTTCAAAAATAAAACTTTGTTTAATCCCGCATTTGTGGAACACCCTGTATACAACTGTGCTATGCGACAAAAAACTACACATCATACCCTTTATTTTTTGTATTTGACGTTTTGTTCTAAACCGCCAATTGAGAAAGTTAAAGGGGGGTTCCATTTATAGTGAAACACCCGGTACGTTGTTAGGTTAATAACAAAATATGTTTCAAAATCACTTCAAAACTACGTCAGAATAAATGATATCCAAAAATCTTTCGTTTCTTTCATCAGCGCTATTACTAATAAATACCATAATATATTTGGAGAAATCTGTAGTTTATTCAGCTAGTTTTAAAAATATATATATACTATTATATATTTTTGAAAATACCCAAAAATTTCTAATGTATCTGGATGAAAATTTAAAAAAACATATATTTGCTTTATAACTTTAAAACGGGTGGAGCAAGAAAAAACAAACTACGCCATTGGATTCTACGGAAAAAGTTCCGTAAGAATACATTTCAAGATGACTAATAAGTTAAAGTACAACTGAGATCTAAAGTGATAATTTTCAAATTCATTCGGTATCTCAAAATCCAAGAGGGCTATGAAAATTTTGTTGACAGAATGTTTAGTTACACAAAAAACTGTCGCGAAAACCGCAACCCTCTATCTTTAAAATTAGGAAAGATACCCCGTAAAAGTGTCGCAGTACATTAGCAGTTTAAAAACTTCGTAAACCTAATTGTCTATTGTTCAGTAATACTCGTAACAAAGAACGTTGAAAAACATAAATATGTACCTGATTTTACTCTTAAAAATTTAACTTTTTTATTTGTAATTACAATGTTTGAATCAACTGTTATTACTTTCTAAGTTATTATTCTAATATTTCCGATTTATGATTTTCATATCCATTTTTGGCTCAGGAGATTTGTAATCTCCTGAGCCAAAAATGGATATGAAAATCATAAATCGAAAATATTAGAATAGTAACTTAGAAAGTAATGCTGCGGTATTAGAAATCCTAAAATGTGAGCAATTAAACAAATCATCCTCGAGTTTAGATGAAAAAATACTGGGCCAAAAAGTAAGCTGTAAAATGATTTAAGGTTCATTTTAAAGCGCAATTAGTTCTACAATTAGTTTAAGGCTAGGTAAAAAATATTAAATTATTCGTGCACATCCTAGTTCTCCAAAATCTTTCCTTATGGATGAATGATATATGAATTACTTAAAAGTCAAAATTTGTGTGGCCATGGCGTGTCAGCCGTTCTAAATTGTTGCCCAAATATAATTAAGGCGTTTTTCAAATGAACTTAAGGAAATTCGTTGGCTTCATAGCGCAATTAATCTCTCATATCTTAATCTGATCTGACACGCAATAATTCCTCTAGAGTTAGTCTAACAGGTAAACACTCAAACGGGTCAAATTAGTTCTCATCTACAAATGAGATAATTAATATAATTAAAAGAGGCAAACTTCTGTAGATATTAGAAATTCGGTTGCGGTCTTTGAAGTTAAACTTTTGAGTAGTAAGTATAGAGAGAACTTTCAATACGTAGTATAGAATGTCTAGAACTATTTTAAAGCATCTTAAGGATTGGTCAAATTTTAGATTAATTTATTTATTACTTGAACTAGATATTGAAATTGTATAACTTCTAGATAGTGAATACGAGAGTAGCTTTATACAGGGTATTCATTTAGCATGCTGATGGACGATATTTCATTAGTGGCTGAGTTCAGACGAATGCGTCTGATAAAAACTGAGCATAGAGATGGGAATATTATTATAGTGGAAACCCGGAAAATTAATACTTTCAGCACTTAGCTTTTAGTTGGTTTTAGATGTGTTTTTATTTTTTCGGTATAAAAAAATTAGTTAGCCCCTTTACGCACAATTGGCTCATGTATGTGAAATAGTATATTTCCACGCTAGTGCGCAAAGTTAGTCTTGTCGCACGCTGGCTACAGTTGACCGAACGACGCGAAGCGGAGTTCGGGCAGCAGTCGAGTGCGAACAAGACACTTTTCGCAAGAGTTAGAAACAATATTTTTTCTACGAGCACAGTTATAAAAATAAAAGATGAGAATCAATTTAAAAAATTGTATTCAAAACAAAATTCTAAGCAACAACTAACAAAAACTAATTATTTCATTTAATTATTATTAACGATATTAAAAGTAAATGAAGAATGCGAAGCATTATGCAAGGTTAATGCTGAAGATGTGGTTCCCTTCAATGGAAGGTAATATTACTTGTTTTATGTTGTTTTTGTAGGTTCCGTCGGCGTCGGTGCCAGTTGGAGTTGGAAAAATATTTGTTGTAAACGATTTTCAGCAATATCTGGTGCATTTAGAACATTGTTATGGTAGGTCTCGATGGTTGTAGAAGTACTGCTAGTAGTGGTAATACTACAAGATATCTGCAAGATTTAGTTTGACATTTCTTTCTTATTTTTTAATGACTGGGGATTTTTAACATCCGAGACGTTTAATATTAGTAATTTGTTCTCCATTATCAGCTAATATTGTCGCCGAACTGCGGCGGAAACTATGCCCTGTGCATAGCTCTGGGTTGGGTAAGCCCAGAAAAGCCGCTATTTCAGATAGCATTTTGCCGAATGTGTTTAATCATCACATGTACACTTGCCATATTTATAATACACAAAGAAACGCCGATGTGTAGTAATATGAGGCCGAATATTTAAATATTTACCATATAATTGCAGGTATGTTCCATTATTGGCTTCAGATGTAATCACAAAATTGCTGGCAGTATGATTGTTAAGTCCCGAATTTTAACCAGATTTAAATTATGTTTATCTTCTATATCATCTAAAGTTATTTTTGTTAACTCTTCACGGTGACAAGCACCTGCTTAACCGAAGATTGCAGCACAACACTTTAGATTTTTCTTAGGCCTGTACCCTAAATTTTGTCTCTTTAAAAAGGCGGTCAGTTTAAAAATATTTTCCAATATTCAAATTCAACTTGATTTTGCACATAGTTTTCAACACCGAATACTTGGACCATAGCGTTGGAGATTATAAATATTTAATTTCAATATAATTATTATATGCCCTGATACTTTTTTTTTGCTAAAGTATGGAATATTTTAATTTTTGGTAAGTATTATTTATTTTTGGCAAAATATACTAAAATAATATTAAAAAAGATTTTTTTTAAAACGAGTATATAATATATCTCTTTTCACAAAATTTTATTGCAATTTTTTTGAAGCATTATTATTTTTTTGCAGTTTTAAACTTAAAAAAATTATATAAAAATATATAGAAAATCCAGGTATAACAAAGAAAGATACATTTTCTAACTGTTTGCATCTAATCCTCTTCTGACTAATCCGATTCATCAGGTAAAACATCTCTCACATCATCTGTTGTGATTTCATTTTTATAAAACCCGTGGAATGTTTCGCTTACATAAGGTAGCATTTCAACAAGATTCTTTTTTTTTCTCTTTACTTATGTGGTTTCTCTTTTATAAGTTTCAGATAGGTACTTTCAATTTTTTCTGCCAAGTTTTTCTTTTTCGCAAAAAATTCAGTTTCTGAAATGCTTCTTCTTCGTAAGAGATGTTTTGTATAGTATAATGCCCGGTTCTTGGGAGTAACAAAGCCATTTGATGTCATTCCATACTATTTTCTAACCATCTTCATTAATTTTTCTTTGTTGAAGAAACGTTTTAATTAGTGCAATTAGTGAAATTAAAAAAAAGATTTCGGGACATTGCAACAGGTGCGAACAAGCCTCAGGTGCTTATACAGGGTTCCCCATAATAGACTACCCATTTTATATTATTAATAAATTCCCTACGAGATAACTAAATAGGTTGTTCGCTGTGGGATTATCTTCTGTAGTCTTTGGGATTTAAGTAAATTATTAATCAAGTAGGCGCCTGTCACAAATAAATTTTAAATTAATAATTTCGTGGAATGCCATTTTTCTACGAGAAGTTTGTTAGTTTTCATCAACAATTATTTAATTTTTTTGCTTTGAGACATTATTTCAACATCCGTTTGAACTTTCATGGATTACTCAGTCCAACAACGTGTATTTTGTGTAGAAACTTACATAAGAAGCAATTCGATAGAAGAAGTTAGGCGTGAATTCCGGCGTCAGTTTAATAACAAGAATAGGGGTCACGCGCCAAATCGTAAAACTGTTAAGTTATGGGTTCGTAATTGGCGTGAAAATGGTTCTGTATAAAATTTGAAGAAGCCTGGACGTCGAAGAACAGTTCGTACACCAGAAAATATTGAACGAGTTAGAATTGCGTTTACGAGAAGTCCTAAAAGGTCTGCTAATCGACAAACCCTTATCCTAGGAATATCGAAGGAAAGCTTAGATCGAATTCTTCAAAGGGATTTAAAATTTCATCCCTATAAAGACCAAATGGCACAGCACCTTAGCAATCAAGATAAAGAAGCAAGGTTAGCATTTTGTCAAGAATTTTTGGATTTACATCAAGGAGCAATTCACAATGACCGACGAAGCAAATTTTTATTTGAACGGCATGGTCAATAAACAGAATTTTAGATACTGGTCAAATGAAAATCCTCGTGAAATCTTTACACAGAACCTCCATAATCCAAAGGTGTTGTGTGGTGTGGAGTAGGATCTTTTGGTATTATTGGCCCTTATTTTTTTGAGGATGAAAATAACCGCGCTGTAACAGTAACATCCGAGCGCTACGTTAATATGCTAGAGACATTCCTCATTCCAGAATTAAATAGACGAGGATTACTAAACAATGCCTTACTATTCCAACAAGATGGGGCAACAGCTCATACCGCCAGAAACGCAATGAGGGTCCTGCGAGAAATGTTTAATGGCCGACTCATTTCTCGATTCAGAGATTTGCCTTGGCCTTCGAGGTCCCCTGACTTAACGGCACCCGATTTTTTCCTGTGGGAATATTAAAAGCCAAAGTGTTTGCGAGTCGTCCAGGTACACTCGAGGAACTGAAAGTCAAAATTCGTGAAGAAGTTGAAGAAATAGACGAAGGTTTGCTACGCTGTGTAATGAACCACTTTTTATCTAATATTGAAAAATGTGTTGAAGTTGGTGGAGGTCATTTAGAAGATGTGATTTTTAAAAGTTTGAATTAAATTAGCCAAATATTTATAAGTTATCATAAATCCCAAAGAGTTAGCTATAATTCAGTAAAATAAAAAGTTTGTTTTGTTAACTAAAAATATTTTAATTCAAATATTAAAATGGGTAGTCTATTATGGGGAACCCTGTATAAGCAAGAAACTATTTTATTGGCTCCTCTGGCTGCTACTGCTTCATGTCACATGTAACAAAAGGCTTGTTGGTCCCTACACTTATGAAACGTTAAGTTATAAGTCCAGACTTGCCTCTTTTAGACTTCTTTTGATTCAGCATTCAAAGCAATGTCTTTATCAATGCGTTTTGCCTCAAAAGTAATCAGCTTCTTTTCTTTTTGATGTCTGATTAACTCAGATTCTATTTTTTTTTGCTTCATCAGTGCTTGCTGCTTTCATACGCATACCAAATTTATTACACTTGGCGCATGTAATTTTATTTTTAAACCCATGTAATGGAAGACTCTTTCATAAACAAATCTGGATACATGACGTTTTCCCTCTGGAAGCCAAATAACGTATTGCCTGTAAAAGGAAGTAAAAGTGTGGAAGGTATCTTTTATCTCCTGTTTTTTTTTTTTGGAGTAATGACTTTCGTACGAAGGTATTGACTGAATATGTCCTTTTACTAATTTCAAATCAGAATCAGAAATCTTGTTTGTGGGAGAGGACGGGCCTCTTTTGTTATCACGACAGACTGGATCCTGTCTTATTTTTTTAAAACACGAGTACAAAGCGGTTCAAAAGTTTTTAAGAAGCATTGCTTACAAACCCTTAGTTGCTCTCCATTAAAAGGCAAATGAAATATATGTGTCACCGCTCTATTTTTTTGTTTCAAAATATTTTCTGTTTTGCGTTTTGCACATTTTTTGGGTTCTGTTCTTATCAGACCAGCAATAAAAAAAGCGTTAATTAAAGCTTTTTATTTGCCAGTATTCAGAAAAAATAGTTTGTCTCTTTTCATAGTCTATTTTGTCGTGACAATTGAGTTTTTTTGATGGTCTGCATACCTTAGCTCGTATTAATTTTCCATTTTTTGTTGTATATTCCAACTCTTGACTTTTTTGTTGTATATTCCAAGTTGACTATTATTCTTTCTTTTTTCGCGTACTGCTCGTGTTTCATTTTAAAGGGTCTTTTTTGGCTTTCTTTCTTTTTGATATCTGTTAAGCGTTCTTCAGAAGCAGTAATATTTGTTTTGGGTTTTTTAATGGCATTGTTGATTTAATAATGCTCAGAACGCCTTTTTCTTTCCCTTCAGCTAGATGTGGGACCATCAGTGAAACTGGTATCTTCAGAAGAATAATTGGAAGATTCATCATCTGGATTATACGCTTCTTCTGAACTAACATCATCTCATAATGTCTCGTTTTGCAAAGTCTCCTGATATGGCTTTTCAGGTTGTATAGAACACTTATTGGGTATTTTTAATATCTGAAATCCTTTTGAAGGTGTTCTTGCTGAGGACTGTTTAAATCTAAAAGAATATCAGACTAAGTGTGTTTTGTAAAGAAAAAAAACTTTAATTAGGTACTGCTAAATATTATTAACCGGTACTGCAAGTTTCCTCAATGAGATGAGTTTCAGTCACAGAGCAGGGCAAAATATTTTCTTGGTATTTTTCTATATAATCATTAACATCAGCTACTTTGAATGCAAATTCTGGAAAAAAATATATTAAAAAACTATACATTTTTCCTATAAACGTTTAAAGATATCATTTTGGGCTCTGTATTGGCATTTTTTTCAATGGTTTCTTGCTCATTTTCGGTTATACAACTTTCAACAGTAATGTCAATATAGGGATTCTATTTTTTAACATTAGTAGATTTTAATTGGCTTTCTAAAAAACAGAAAATCGTTTAAAATATGTCAACTTGAAGATCTAACCCATGCTTCTTGCTAAGGAAAGTTTAAGCCTAAAAATGGTATAAGACTAAGTGTGATTTTTAAAGAAAAAAAAACAACTTTAATTGGGTACTGCTAAATATTACTAAGCAGTACTGCAAGTTTACTGAATGAGATAAATTTCAGTTACAGAGCAGGGTAAAGTAAGTATGATGAGATGATAGATACCTTACGTATATTGTGATTATTGATTCATTTGTTGAACTTGGTTTGATCTTTTGTAATCATTTAGTGCTATATTTTTACTTCCGTTATAGCTAAGCGTGCCTAATGTTCGATCATTCTTTATCTAATTCACTTCTATTATAACGCAATTTTGATTCAAATTACTGTCGATATATTTATGAGCATATAGGTTATTACTTGTTTCCAATCGAGCTTTTTTACCTGTTTTATATTTATATTATTTTGATTATTGGAAGAAATATGACAACACGTTAACGTCAACCTAACAAACGCCAATAAACTTAAACCTGCACGAACGTTACCGTTTATTATTTGCTCTGTAATGCCTCAACCAAACAAGTGTAGTTAATAGTCGCCTGAATGTTAAATCGCCCTTGTGTAGCTGATAGTCGTCGATTTTGGATCGCCCTTATGGATTCTTAAGACTGAGGATCTTCTAGTTTGGGTCTGCGGATTTGGATATTTCAAACTGGTGGCGCCCTGGTCAAGAGTAAGTAATTGACCCACTCCCACGCCGACGAGCAAGTCGGAGCACACATGTTGCGCTGGCCGTATCCTTTAGGGTAGGTACTAACTTATTCATTATATCTTGCTAATACATTTAAAAGGGTTTTACGCGCAACAAACAATAAAATTCTATTATTTTTGTTTATAAATTGCATGTAGGTATGTGAAAAGGGATATAAGTAAAAAAAAATGATATTGAGATTATTTAAATTTTTACAATTAAAAAAGCGCTCTCCGCAAAATATTAATTAACATTGTATATTAATTTCCTGCTTTTACCTACTTGCTTTTTCATTTGTAATCGGATTAGCTGGAACTACTTTTGCCAATAATTTCAGGATACGTTTAGCACGTTGTGACGTCCTAACCTCGAATTACTGTTTATTTAATTAACAAGAAATCACTATAAGCGTTGTAGAAAATAAGACATAAAATATACTGTACAATCAGGTACTAATTTATACTTAAACAAAATATGTGCCGCGCTTAAAATAGATATTTTTTAAAAAATTAAGCAAACAACCATCCTCTTCGGCAGCATGAAGGCAACTAAAGTACAATGACAAAAAGAAAAGAGATATAAGTGATCTTATACCTTAACTGTATGCGAGTAAATATGGCTTTAGTATATGTAAATAGATATAAGTTTACATATACCACTTTTCTTAAAATTATGATTTTTTATTTGTTAAGTTAATTTTGTGAACAGAGTATGCCTATTTATTTCTCTGCACACCTAAGTAATCTAAAATATGTTATTTCATACGTAAACATATACTCGGCATACCCAAACATATTTTAAGACATTTATTATGGTCTCGGATACAAATAGACTTATTCCATTACTCACATAAAACCTGATCAGATCGTAGGCACAGCATATATAATTATGCTATGTCGTAGGTCTACCTAAGTGCACTTATTACCTTTTTCACAAAACCAAAATGTTTAGGAGTTAGTTATATCATATTAAGCAATGGCTCATCACTGTATTATAACGTTTTTTTCGTTGCATTCCTTTTCCCATGCGTTGCTGACCACTTTTAGATGGATTTGGCACAAATATCTCATTTTGACTAGTTTTTGGCATATCTCTCTTCACATACATGAGCCAATTATTTACGTTGTTATTCGAAATAATGATAAATAAAGAAAGAAGGACCATGTTGATCGTTATCAAATTTTTTGGGTGGCCTTGATTTATTGAATGGAACTAAGATTTTCGTGTTCGCCTGTTGTGCGGGTTGGTTTGTGTTTAATAATATATCTACTTCTTTCCGCTTTTACTTATCTAGTGAAAATCTATATTTCGTTCTACCTAATGTATCAAGTTTTATCCATCTTATATTGTAAAAAGTTTCTTTTCCCCCTTGTTACTTTTCTTTCTGTCAAATAAATTTAACTTTCGGGGCAGTCCTTTTATAATAAAGTTATTATTTATAAATTTATTTTCCAATCTGGTTAACACAAACGGATTTCTTTTTCTAGCTTCCCTCATTAACGTCATGTAATAGCTAGCCGTGTAAATATTTTGAGCTTTTCGGATAACTATTCCGACAGACTCAAAGCGTCCATTAAAGTATGTACCTCCTCGGAAAACTATGGCCAATAATTTCAAACATCCCTGGTATATCAGTTAATACCATAAAGAAACTATAAAAAAGTTCTTATTTGGTCCACCTGCAAAATCGCTCCAGGTTACTAAATTGTCATTTTTAATACCAATGTTTTGTAAGAATGAGTGCTACCCACTTCTTCTGGGCGTTTACCACCTTTATCCTCCGTCCAAACGTGCAAAAATCCTTTACCAAAGTTATCACCTTTACTCGCATAATGAATCCCGAAGTTGTATAGCCACATTTGTTTAAAATAAATGTCCACACTGGTAGAGAGCTTTCGTAAAGGCAATGTTTTTTACATTTAAATATTTATGTATAGAATGGTACCCTCATGTGCCAAATATCTGTCCTTTTTCTGTTCTTCAAATGCTGCCTTATAGCGCCTAACGTGTTCGTTATTCTTTTCTTTAAAGTCACAAACCTTACTGAGTGGGAGTAGGTTTCCGGCTTTCCAATAGTCCGCGTCGCGCCGTGCGCCGGCGCCGCCGATTCGTTTCCTTGCGTCGAGACCGCATAAAGTAAAAGAAGAAAATCTTCCAGGCGCGAGGCGTCTTTCTTTACTTCTAGCAAAATGTAGTCA
The DNA here is from genome assembly GCA_016904865.1 of Pissodes strobi. NCBI lineage: Eukaryota > Metazoa > Arthropoda > Insecta > Coleoptera > Curculionidae > Pissodes > Pissodes strobi. Next base: position 32,514 of record JAEQML010048512.1, on the reverse strand, counting down.
TCCAATGTGATCTGATTGCTTTCGATGTTTTAGTAACTAAGTTAAAAAAGAAAAAGCTGGCATTCACCATATTAATCGCGTGAAAAAAGATTATGGAGAATATCACCATTTATTTAAAAATTTAAGGAGTGAAAATAAAAGATTCTTTGAATATACGAGAACGACTCAGGAGATTATATTTTAGAAAAAGTGAAATACCGTTTAACATAAAAATTAGTGCCGACTACATAAGTAGCCTATTCTGCCGGAAGAAAGATTTGTTATTACTTTGTGGCCAGTAATTTTGTTATTAATAATTAAACCACGCTTTTAAAACAACTGATTTGTAGTTGGAAGTACTGGAATAGTTATGAGGGTAATAAAAATTTATGATTACAAAAATAGCTACTGTTACATACTTTTGTTCATTTATCATTTTGTTTTGTCATTTACATTTATTTCCAATCAAATAGTTAAAACTGTAGTATTTAATTGGGTATATTTTGGAATTGGTTACCAGTTAGCTAGGGATCCAAGAAAATCAGCTTCATGACTTTGGGAAGCAGGTTCCTCTGGGTGTTATAGCCAGGAGAAGGTACACAAGAATAGACTGAAGTAGATGATGAGAAAAGGTGATTGATTGGTAGGAATACTCATCCATTAATTCTTAAATGCGACAACGATAGCAAACTTTTAAAAAATCAAAGATGTTATTCATTTTGTTCGCTGGAAGAACAGCTTCGCTTGGATTTAACTTCCAGGTATTCATTCTTGTTTACATGATTCTATTTCTAGCATACATGTACTAAATATCTTGGTTGATACGCGTATTCTTTTGGCCGTAACAGGAGTCAGAATCGAGATAATTTTACTTGGGTTAAGTAATGTTACGTTATTTTCTGCGATACTGCCCTGGTCATGTTCGGTGGCTTCGGATGGCTTTTCATTGTCGCTATTATCATCGCATTCAACAGAAGGCCATGTTTCTTCTTGATGGTATGGCTCCTGCACGAACCTCTGAGTATTTGACTCAAATCCCGCTCTCTGCCCTTGGCTTAACGATACTTTTTAGCAAAAGGAGCTGCGTAAAATGCGGTCATTTTGATGTAGATGTATCTTCTGCAGCACCTTCAGATCTTGGTGCATGAAATTTACCCAATTCGACAAAGAATTGATCATTGATAGGGAAGGATTTCAAAGATATTTTAGTGATGTATCGGTCCAATATTCCAAGAGAAATACTGAAAGACAAATGACTGACAGACCTCTAAGTGGAACCAAAACTATTCGTGATATTTTTGTTACATGTTTTTCTCAAATCCTAAATTTTTTATCGCCTAAAATCCGTTTAAAAACGATTAAAATTTAGAAAATTACTAATATTAATTGAATTTCTAAATGTGTATAAAACTAATTTACAAAAATAAATTATAAACTCTCAAAAAAAACCTATTTATTAAAATGTGTTTAACATTAGCTCTTGCGACTTTCTTTCTCGTGGGTCTATCCATTAAGCCTAAAAAAAAATATTTTAAAAAATCATATTATATGAAAATACATACTAGGTGTAATATAAATACTCATTATGAATATAAACTTATATTAAATTCTTATATTACATATTATACGTATAAACATAAATTATTAATTATTTATTAGCTTTTGGGGGTTTCCAAACGATCTAAAATATCCTGATTAAAAATACTCTCCTGTTTGGGAGGTAATACTCTCAATTGCGATATTACAGGGTCTGAAGATAACAAAAGAGCGTTAAATAAATCTATATTTGTATGATAACGTGAAATTTTTCTGGTGTTGTGCTCTCGGTAATAACATATGTCCTTATGTTGCGATTCTTGAACATCCTCCCCTAGCATACCGATTGAAAGTAAAAAATTGTTGATAACTTCCTCACTGTGCATTAATATTTTATGCACGGTGGGGGAAATTGGATGCCATGGATACAAATCGAAAATTATTTTAGCTGTTTCGTGGGCATAGTGGCCAAAACGGGAAGCATCTATTTTATAATTACAATTTAAAGTTCTTAAAATTACACCACCCCTGTATGTTAAATTTTCATCCACCTCAATAATTTCAGATGACAATGCTGGCAAAAAATGTTCGTGCAGTAATGCCATCATTCGTATTTTCGAACCCAACTTTCGGCATATCTACTAATAAGCCAGTTTCTTCCCTAAATTTATCTATAATTCTTTGTTTGGTTTGGTTTTTAAGGTGTTTTGGAACTCGCCACATTTTTATTTTCTACCGATAAGCAATATGCAAAAGAAATTCATAAAACCGAATATAGGCTTGAAGTGTAGATAAGCCAATATTCACGGCAATTGGATTTACGGGTAATGACTTAATGTGGTTCAAATCGTTAAATTGACTCAGTCCTGCGTTACACAAATAGCATTTCTGAGATAAAACTGACATTAAACTATTGCAAACTTTTCCATCCACCATGGTCTGTTGAAGTTCGTGTGAAATAATATATGTTTTATTTTCTTTAACTTCTATTGTTGGTGCTAACTGGTCAATTTGATTTTGAACAAGTGAGAATTCGGATTTGATGACATCATCAGTTTCTTGACGAATTTCAATTTTTATGGGTCGGCAAAAGCGTGTAGATGATGTTCTGGGATTTTGCGATAATATCGTTGTGTTTTTAGTTTCTAAACTGGTATGACTCAATTGTAAAGGCACAACTAATGTTGTAAGAATATAAGAATCGTCACCTTCACACTTTTGCTTGTACCTGTTTTGATTACTACTACCATCCGAACCCCACTTGTATTTCATAGTTAAAGGTATTTCAGGCTCAAAAACTTGTAATCACTTCTTGTTGTGTTTCAATTATACGAGATGTGGTGTGATTTAATATATCTTGTACAGAAACTTGTGCTAATAAATTGGTTGCCGAAATATTTGCACGGATAGCATTCCCGTTTAGCCCCTATAATTTTGTCATAAGTTGGAAATATAATTTTTTCAAACCTTTTTTGGAAACTAAAGATAAACCAGTATACTGGCTACGGGTAAATTTAAAACTAACATAAAATGCCAAAGCTTCATTAGCAGAAAGGGACACATCTTTTGGATTGATTGTTCATTCTAATTTTTTTATTCTGGTAACACTTTTTGGTGAAAAACGTATTTATGAAAAAATGGAAGCTGCATCACGTTTTCCAGAAACCCGTGGCTCCATCTCTGGTGCTAAGCACAATTCTTCTTCTGTTTTTTTCTATAGCATTTACTCGGACTCGCCTCCGTTTGGTCTGTAAACTCGCATTTTCAAATGATACTTTAGGGCGACCCATAAATTTGATCCCGCTAGTGGATAGTTTAGGCACATTACTAGATTTAATGAATATTTCATTGAGCCAATTTTCATTGTATTTCTCAAATCGTTCTTCAGATCTAAAAATTAAATTATTATTTGGAAATACGTAAAACTTGTTATTACTTTTCTTTTCCAATTATACAAAAACTTTACCCGTATTTAAATGCTATTGTAGATTTCACACCTTGTAGCTTTTTCAACCTAATTACAAGGCTTTTGGTAAAGTTATCTAAAATTTTGTCAATGGAATTGTTGTCATCAAGTGGACTTAGCACTTCTATATTGAGAAAACCCATGCTCCCTTAATCCCGTAAATCGATCCGTTTGATACTTGTTGCGACTCCTAAAAAATTATCCAAAAGGTACGCACGTATACGCAAAATGTTTATGGAGTCGCAAAAAAGTTCTGCTCCAATTTGTATCACTATAATTATTTTCATTTTTATTTTTTCCAGATGGTGTTTACTGTGAGTTAAGTTTTATTTCTAAAATTAAAAAAAAACATGAAAAAGTAAATTACTTACGTCCATAAATATCCATCTTAATTTTGGTAAAACTCAATTTGCTCAACACACCTCTAAGAGCTCTTTTAACTTCGCGTAAATAACGTCAACTAATGTCTCTACGCCTACTATTTAAAAATACCATTTTTGGAACTCGGTAAAAAAAATCGTTTACGGAGACAAAAATTTAAATTTCATATTTTTGAGATTTCTGAATATTTCTAAAGATAAAACAATGATTGTTTTGTTGGTTCTATAACCAAAAATTGGACTTTTGGAATTCTAGATTTCCGTTTTCTATCACTGTGCGCCGTAGCAGCTAGCTATTTAGACGCGCCATTTGAGTCGTTGCAATCACGGCCGTCCTGGATTAGTTTGCTCCTCAACGCGCACGGGTTATAATGTCACATCGGTTTACACATTCCGTCCCCACATTTCCGTCCCATTTTCCGAGGTTTAGCCTCATACCGCCGCGTAAGATGTTTACACATCAAAACTTTCCTATCATCAATCGGACTGCCTTGAAAATCATCGAAGTCGATATAGCTCAATTGATCATTTACTTGAGAGTGTGTGGGTCTTGGCAAATGTCTCATTTACAGTTGACTGTACCGACTTAAGAGTAAGATATAGAGGGTGTTTCGTGTAGTGGATTGTAATGAGGCACTGTTGAAATATCGACTTGATTTAATAATATTAAACGTGCTAAAAACTATAATGGATATTATGCTATTTTAATTTTCGAATTATGTCACTGTCACTTCTCCATGGGGTGGATACTGATCCTAGCCACTTCGGTATTACAGGTAGCCCAAACATGCCCCCGGCCTTGGAAGTTGATCAACTGACAACAGGTAGTGGACATAACCTGGTTATTGCCCTGGTAATGGTTTCGTCAATAGTTCTGATGATGGCCACTCTGCAAACGCCATTCTTTCCGGGTATCAAACTTGCAACACGTCCTAAACGCCACAATGAAGGAGGCAAGTTGTCGTCCTTTACAAGAACTAACTGATTTAGTTCCACAGTTGCTTCATGCTTCTTCCATTTGCTTCTTTGTTGAAGTTCGGCAATGTATTCGGCACTCCAACGTTTCCAGAATTGTTCATAGAATTTCTGGAGAAGCTGGTACTTAGTCAAACGATTCGCACTCACGTCGGGTGTTGGAGGGTCGGCTAACGTTGTCGGATTTCTTCCAATGAGGAAGTGTGCGGGAGTGAGTGCAGTTAAATCACTGGGATCGGAACTCATGAGAAACATTGGACGCGAGTTGAGTATTGCTTCGATACGAATCAGTAATGTTTGAAAATCGAAAAAATTAATCGAATGGCTTCCCAAAACTCGTTTAATATGATATTTTACACTCTTAACTCCCTCTTCCCAAATTCCTCCGAAATGAGGAGAATTTGGAGGGGTGAAATGCCATTTAACGCTCATATTCGCTGCAAAATCAAAGATCTGTTGACAATTATTTTTTAGAAAATCGGACATCTCCTTCAGCTCTTTATTAGCTCTGACAAAATTCGTGCCGTTATCAGAGAAAACTTCGCATGGCTTACCGCGTTTGCTTACAAATCGGTTAAAGGCTTGAAGGAAATCTGCCGTTGTTAATGCTAAAACGAGTTCCAAATGAATCGCGCGAGTACTAAAAGAAATAAAAAGAGCTACCCAACATTTGAGGGGCCTACAGCCTCTACCTGATCTGTCTTTTATGATAAACGGTTCCGCATAATCAACGCCAACGACTGAAAAAGGCATTGTTGGTTGTAACGCATCGCAGGTAAGTCTCCCATAATGGGATAAATCCTTTGACCACTATACCTGACACATCTTACGCATTTTTTTACGAAAGAAGAGACTGGGACCCAGCATGTAATAATTCACGATGCTCAAATTCAAAAATAAGTTGTGTTAATCGATGATTAGTGGGTAGCAAAATGGGGTGCTTTTTTGAAAAAGGAAAATCATCGTTTTTAACAAAGGCGCTTTTAGCATGGTGCTATTGGCGTTAGTTGATGCCAATAATAATAACTTTCTATTTATCAACGTTGGAACCCAGGATAGAATTAGGAATGGTGGTGTTTTCAGAAACACCAGTTTATTCCAAAAAAAATAGAAAGCAGTCAAATAATTTTGCCACCTATGAATCCCTTGCCATCTTGTGATGTATCGCTACCGTATGCAGTTATCGCAGACGATGCTTTCGGTTTGAATAATAATATTATGAAACCCTTTTCGGTACATACGTGAAACGAATATTTAATTACCATTTGCCACGAGCGAGGCGGGTAGCAGGAAATGTATTTGGCATTATGGCAGAGGCATTTCGAGTTTTAAGACAGCCTATGCTCCTGCAAGAGAAATGGTTCCCAAAGCTTCATTAACAGGTGCTCTGTTGCACAATTTGTTGCGAAGAAGCACATTATCTACGTGTAAATATTCACCTACGGGAACATTTGATGCCGATATCAAAACCCAATTTATCCAGGACATTGGCGCATGAAACGCAAGATATAACATGACTTTTTCCGCTGCGAAAAGTTGCTACGAAATTATCCTTTTAGCTCAACAGATTCCTGAAGAATTTGCAAATTTTTGTTACGCACGGATAGCGGCATGACAAAGCAATTACATATTTAGTAATATAAAATAAAACTTACCTCAGTAGTTGTTTTATGAGCAACTTTCATTCCTTGATATTCTTATTAAAAATGACTTATTGTATACAGAAAACCTTCGCACAAACAGATATTCAACTTTTAAATCAAATCGCCCAAAAATAGGTAACAAGGAGATCGTAAAAAGTCTATATGACCCAATGAAAATAATTTGTAATAGTCAAAATTTTATCGTAGAAGAAGAATTTTTAAATTATGTTGTGATCAATAGCAACTATCCTATTTTTTATGATTTTATTCAAAAATATTTTATACAATTTGAACAACCAAATATTAGACAAATTAGAAATAGATATGTTACAAAACTGTTTAATCCTTATATTTCTATTTTATGCGACACAACAAAACGAATAGGTAACAAATTTAACATTCGTAGTGTTTTCAAAATAGAAAACACCCTTTTTACAGGTCTAAGCTAACAAAAACGAAACCACACAATGAAAATTAAAATACAAATAGTGTACCTAACCTACAAAATTCCGTGTGAATATAATATATTTTCTATTGGTGAATCCTGTAAACAATTAACAAAATGCATAAAAGAACACCAAACCTACATTAAAAATTTGTAATTAGGCAAATCACATTTTGTCAGCATGCATTTAATAACAATCACCGAATACAATGGAGCGCTTCAAGTATTTTAGCAAACAGTTATCAAAAAAACATAAAATGAAAGAAGGAGCTTTAATATTAATAAATAAAGGTGAATGCGTTGCTTCACTTTTTGTTAATTTTAATAACACCTGGTTGTCTTTGCTAAAAACTGAAGCTGATAAGGGACACTAGAAAATTAATTAAATCTTAAAATAAAAATCGTTGAATTTTTCCAGAAAACATAATACTATAATAAGTATCAATATATAGAACCTCAAATACCCAGTAACTATTTTAGTTAACAACACATCCATATCACACCAACATTAACATTTTGACTTGCCATCTTGTCAAAGCCATTTCAAACCTTGACAAGGTGCACGAGCTTTTTACTGTTTAAATTGCATATACCAACAATGTTCATTTCTAGATTTCTCGTTCTTGACAATGGCGGCAGATTTTCCCTCGAAACCTTTAGCATTTTCCATTTTTTTTTCAGGTTTTCCAGCCTCGTTAGAGTAACTAAATTAGCACTTGTGCAATTTACACCCTGAGGCAGCCAGAGCCGAAGCGGCCTTATTAAAAAAGGCTGAGGTGGAGCAAAAGGTAACAATTGGGGTTCAGGTTGAGATTAGGTAACCTCTTAAAATTTAATTTTTATATTAATCGATTTATTTTCTTACTTTCTTTCCAAAAATGTTAGAATCATTCAAATATTTCAGCCAAAAATTGTGTTTTTCTCAATTTTGTCATCATGTTATAGGTTATCTGCGTCGGTTTTTATTTTATTATCCGATTTCAGCTTCTTTGATATTCCTGAATATTATTTAAGAATTATATCTATTATTGATTTTGTGAATATTTAGTGAATATTTCTGTACCTATACAATTTAGTAAAAGAATTATAGGTTGCTCCATCTTACTCTTTTTTTTTTACCAGAGTATAAAATATAGAGTAGCCAAGAAAATTTGAGAATCCACCACATTTTAGCTCCAAAAGTTCGAGTTTTAAGTTTAAATTTATGTACAGAGCGTTTAAGAGGGGCCTATACCTCATCTCGAAAACTACGCAGTAGCAAAAAAAAATAAATACAAAAGTGGTTCCTAGTAAAATGATATATATTTTGTTGTAATTTTTTAATCGTCACTTTTTTATATACAGGGTTTCCATTTTTTTAAATGAATTACTATATTTTTTTTGAATTTTTGGATTCTGCTTAAAATTGTAAATATTTGTTGCATAATGTTATGCCTCTAGAGTTAGTAGTTTTACAACTATAAATAGTGAAAATCGGTACATTGTCTACTTTTCATCTTGGTAGCAAGAAGATCATTAAAGCTGGAATAAAATTAATTTCACATTCCTATCATAACTTTTCAAGATCTATCTGATGGTACCTACCGAGGTATCAGATTTGCTACCAAGGTGAAAAGTGGCTAAAATAGTGGCCCCGAGGGGGAAATAAGTACTCAAATTATGTACTCTGAAACTCCTTTCTTTAAAGAAATTTCTCAGAATTTCCAAAAATGTCGCGAAATTCCTCAAAATACCTCTTGCCTCTCTTGAAATTCCCCTTGCATTTCTTGAAATTCTTCGGAATTCCTCGAAATTCCACCGGAATTCCTCATACGTGTATTGCAATTCCTTCTATATTCGTTTATTAAAATTTCCTGAGTTTTTTCAAATTTATTTAATGAAAAAATAAAAATAAAAATCAGTATTTGAGAAATATTTTATCATTTCTCTAGAACTAGCTTTAATTAATAATACTGGGGCCAAATTTAGTTTCGGTTAATTTAATGTTTTCAGTTTTTGTTGATTACCTATAGACTCGCCTATAGCCTATTAATATTCACTATTCTGACTGAAAATTAGTGTATTTTTATGTTCTGCAATAAAATTTCTTAAAAATTGGAAAAAGGGTTGCTATTCTATACAGTGTGTCCAACATATGGGAAACTTTTTTATTATTGGTTTCTCAGAAAATTATATTCTTGATAAAAGTTTGTGCTTGCCCTAAAACACTAAGTGAGTATTTCAAATTTTCCGTACTGCTTTTAGTGCGGGCGCAAATGTCATTTTTCCGAAATCGCGTCAAGAGTAAAGTACCTTAATTTACAAAGATACAGCAAAATCTTGTAAGGAAAAGTTCTTCCAAATTAAAAAAGTTATCTAAATATAAAATTTCAATAAAGTACATCAACTTTTAATTTTTCTTTTTTTTCCTCGATTTTTTCTTAAACGTCACGCCACTGGACAATGTTTTGTTCTTTTGTTATTAGGATACTTGCCAAGTAACTTCAAAATTTATTTAAAATAGAAATTAGTTACATAGTTGCATAATGTTGCAGTTCTTCCAGAGATAATAGCCAGTTTAGGTATCAGTGTGTTGCAAACACATTTAAACACTTTTGATTCCAAATTTTTTCCACTCAAAATCATGAATAGACCCAACTCTTTTCATTTCATGTAAAACAACTAATAATTTATTTATCTTTTGCACCCGATGAGTATCCTAAAAAGCCATATAAAATATTTGGTCTTGAAGAGTAGGCCATGCATTTGGAATAAAAACAAATAAATAGCAGTAATTTTACTTCGCTCTGACATATGAAATTAATTATTATTGAGTCAGTCATTCCAATTGTATTTTGTAATAATTATTGTGGACAATTATTTTGGACCAAATTTGTTTAAATGTGTTTGCAACACACTGATACCTAAACTGGCTTTTATCTCTGTAAAAACTGAAACATTATGCAACTATATAACTAATGTCTACTTTAAATAAATTTTTAAGTTGCTTGGCAAGTACACTAATAACAAAAGAACAAAGCATTCACCGATGGCGTAACGTTTGAGAAAAAAAATCGAGAAAAAGAAACGGAAATTAAAAATTGATGTACTTAACTCAAATTTTATATTTAGATTACTTTTTTAATTTGGAAGAAGTTTTGTTTATAAGATTTTGCTGTATCTTTATAAATTAAGGTACTTTACTCTTGACGCGATTTCGGAAAAATGACATTTGCGTCCGCACTAAAAGCAGTACGTAAAATTTGAAATCCTCGTTTACTGTTTTAGGGCAAGCACCAACTTTTATGAAGAATAAAATTTTCTGAGAATCCAATAATAAAGAAGTTTCCCATATGTTGCATACTTTTTTGGACACACTGTATAGGTATAATACCGGCAAGAAATGAATTAATAATAAAAGGCTTATTCCTCGGCTTATTCGGATCAAGTTCGAATTGAGATATTAACGTTTTTTAACAGTCATGAGTGTGAGCGATACACAATCTTCGCTGAAACAAACTTAAAGTTAACCATCTAAAATGCTGATTTTAGGATCACGCAATTTAAAGACAAGTCTATTTAGACGCAGTATATTATTTATTATATTAGAATATACACAAACAAAATACAAAAAATTCCTTATTTTTGGTAAATTAATTTTATTGAACTACCTACTTAATGGTCTACTCATAACATTAAAAACTTCGATAACAACTTAAATAAGAGCCACTATATCCGTCCGTCTGCTGTTACATGTCTCAAACAGATTGATAACAAGCATACGTAATTTTTTTCTACGTCAGTTGTCTTGGTGTCAGCGTCAGTAGTCTTGGGGTCAGCGTGTTGAGATAACCCACCTCTGTAAAATACTATTTCATTGAACCTGATACATTCATTATTGAGACACCCTATATATGTATATATTTTGAGACACCCTTTATACATGTAAAAGATAAATCAAGTCATAAATTAAAGTCGGTTTTTTGGAAGAGATCCGAAAGGTATTGCTCGAGAACGGAAAATAGAGAGTCAGAAGCCAGCGGGGTGTTCGGTTTATTTTGGTGAATTGTTTTGCTTCTGTGTTGCAATATGTCATTACAAGTCGGTAAAATGAAACTTATAATATTGTTATTGACATAATTTGTACCATTATATATTTTATTTTCATGGATGATTCATATTTGATGATATAACGTGTGCATATATTTTAATATTGTTATTAACATAATTTGCATAAATATTTCTTCTATTTTCATGGATGATTCATATTTGATGGTATAACGTGTGTATATATTTTGATATTGTTATTAACATAATTTGCATAAATATTTCTTCTATTTTCATGGATGATTCATATTTGATGGTATAACAAGTGTATATATTTAATGAAATCGTTTTATGCTGTGAATCACACTGTATTGTTTGCTGCCTTTTCGTGCGGGAATTTTAGTTTTAGTATGACTATGATTGTAATGTAAGTAAGGGACTTGATGAATCCACTAACATTTTCCTCCCCTGACTGAGCGAATATCCTAGCTATAAATCGTGAGCTTGCGAGCAAAGCACCCTAAGTCGTTCTTTTAGCAAATGCTATATTTTTAATGATTTGCTTTTGTATGAAACCTATGTGAAATTTAAATTAACATTAATTTGTAACCTTGATTTTTGACTTGATGCCAATTGCTTATAAGCACCCGAAATGATAAAGGATCTGTAGCCTGTGCACAATTACACAGAATAAAACCATATATTCGGAATTGAAATATATTATATCGAAGTGACTATTAGTAATAAGCAACAGTAAAGGTATAAGCTATTTAAATCATTCTTCCGTATCCTATAATCTTACAGCCTACAAGAGAAATATTATTCAATCACAAAAGTGTTTAAGTACATAATATAATCAATCACTAAGCGAAGGCGAAGGAAATCTATATTAATCGGCCTGCAGGTCTTACTAGAGATATTGGCTCAATTTGCAACTATAGCTGAGTAGCCTCCCGTATGGGACCTCAGTACCTGCTGGCGACGTCTGGGTAACTAATACTAAACCCTTCAGTTTTGAATGTATTGTAGTATTGTCACAAGTGTGGAACGACAAATTGCGGTGCGTGAGACAGTAATTTAATTAATTGTTATACTAATAAAGGTTGTTCAGCATAATTCGGTTTAGGAATTGGGATCGAGGTTTTCTCTGGCATGCTCTTTTCCCTCGTGAATTCCAGGCGGAGTATGGCACGCTTCTTAATAAATTAGGCAGGCGTATTAGGAATCTGTGGTTTAATTTACATGACGCACCTTTCCCTCAAATTTCCCTAATAGTGTTTAGTCGAAGCGCAATCCGAATAATTAAAAATTGTGTAAGATGTAATAATAACACAACGTAGGTATTGATTTTCGTTTTAATCTATTTTGACGATCATTGGCAAAATAAGGACAAAGCTCAACTTATCTCATTTAACTATGTTGAATCGACCCGGGTGGGTTATACTAGCATTTTAGCATACTTAAACGAATAGTTAACAAAACAATAAGTAACAAGATAAAAATATTTGCAAGAAATTACATACAGGAAACTTGTGGAAATTTGTGTCATGTAAGTAGTGGTAATTTTCTTTATTAGGACTGATCAAAATTTTGATGCATGCAATTTGTTGCAGTCAACATTGTTGAAATTTAAAACTTACATCATTAATTTTTTTAATGCTCTATAAGCTTTATTAATGTTAAGCAGATCCGTTCTTTTCAGTTGGAATGGTTCGACACCAAGCAAAGGCACTGGTCCATAAAATATGTATGTATGAGCTACATCCGCGATATCACTATTTTTTGGCCAGATGTAATTAGACGACCTAGATATTTTTCTTGCCGATTCGTAATTTATTTTGTCCTCCAATGTTATATCGGATTTCGTTAAGCAGTGTTGGTCTTTTGTTGTACTTTCCACTAGTTGATTGAGATGTTCGACAGTGGCTTCATCCTGTTTGAGAAATTTCATCCTGTACCTATTTCCATCCAGTCTGTCTACGACCCTTCCAATAAACCACCCTTTTTCATACAGAGCGGCATAGTAATGTTCACATTCAATCCGTACATTCAAAGTTGCCGTAAAAGACTGCGCCTCAATGCTTTTCTCTAGGTCGTCTCCCGAGATAGTTTCCGTGCCGGTTGAGTCGTCATATACTACTTCCGCAATTTCTTCAGAATCTTCCCCTGAATTTTCTGTTCCTTTCGTTCGAGGTTTCGTCTTTTTCTTCCTTCATCAGTTTTATGTGGCGATTTTCTCCGAGAAACTATAAATCGTATCAATCATACTTATTTTGTCTTTGCTATCGGAAAGCAACCAACAAGAACTTGATTTCTTTATTATCGCCATTCTCTGATTTGGTAAATCAATTCTTATAAAAGGGCTATCTTCTGTCAAAATAATGTTTTCATTCGAATAAACTTTTAATTTCAATGATCTAGTTTCGGCCCGTGTTTCGTTCATATCGTCTGAGGCTTCGTTATTGTGTGATTGCAATAAAATATCATTTTCTGTGAACTGTTTTTCTAGTGTCTGATCGTTGGAGTCTTCACTATTGATACAGTTGTCATCTATCTCAATAGTATTTTCTTCGTCATTTTTTGAGGTGTTTCCCTTGTAAACAACGGACAATTTATTTTGTGGTATATCTATCATCTTACAGTAGATTTCATCGACTGTCATGTTTAAATTTCTTGTGTGCTTAATGGCGCCTTCCATTGCAGAATTTACAACCTTATCAATATTTATGCTTTCAAGATCTTCATTATAAATTTTCTGAGCTTGCTCTTTGCGTCGCTTTTCTTCCCTTGGAAATACGTATATATTTAGTAGGTCATTTAAAGCATAGTGTATAAAAGCGATTCTGTCAATTCTAGATAAGAAATTCTTAATAGGTACAAAAATTTATTATTGTCGAAAATTTAGCGGTTAGTGATCTTGCTGATCGAAATAAGCCCTCACAAGGCTGGCTGCAAAATAGTCACGGACAAAACATATCTGTCTTAAGGTCTTTGTTATGTTTAAAAAGTTTTACTAATTTTAATATCATATGCGCATTCAATTCGATACAAGTATAGCAGTTTGATGATATAAAGTTTTCTTGCCAGTTATATTTTGGATTTTCTCTTATCCATCTTTTCCACATTCTTATGACAAATACACAATACTAAATTTGTTATATTCTATCACCAAGACTTTTGAAATAAATGATGATATTAAATAATTCATAATTTTTAAGTATATCATCGTCGCGTCACTACGTTCGACTTGACTAAGTGCATATTTTTCTTGCCGATTCATAATAATTCATTTTTCCTACGATCGTGCAAAAAGTTGTTACTTTTTGCACTATTTACTATATCAAAAGTATAACTTTTTGGACTAGTGCAAAAAGTACCAAGATATTCTATATACGAGTTAAATCAAAAGATAACATTTTTTCTTGTAATTTGAGTATACCTACGAGTACATACATATAGGTGCTTATAGATACCATCAAATATTTCTTAAACGATATTATTTGATAATAAAATGTAAAATTTTTACTCTCATTTTTATTAATCCCATATACATTAGTCTAAATCTTGTTACTAACGAAAGCATATTCATAGTTACCTATGGATGACGTCTGTCAGTGACAATTTCCGTAATTAAGTTGTCAGTTTAAAATTTTAATATTTTGATGTAAAACTAAGCCGTGTGTCTCCATCTGCAAAGAATCCCAATATTTTAATACCACACGCCGATGCATCTGAGATCATCTGATGCCACCTTGAAGATATATTAGCATTGGTGAATTTGTTATCCGTGCCAAAGACGGCCAAACAAAGTGTTGGATAATTTCTGTCAAGAGACTGTGCCTTAACGCAATAGGCGTAATTAGCTTTTTGGGAATTCTGAAAATAATTCTCAATCTCATTGGCATTCCTTGCTATATATGTATTGTTGTTTGGCAATCCATTTATTAATGGCAATACGAATCCTAGTATTTTATTAGTCACGGGATCATATTCAATTTTACCTGTGATTCGCGTGGCGTCTTCAGAAATCCAAACGATTTTCGGCACATTCCTTTCCTCTAAAAACTAAGTAAGCCTTTATAATTGAATTGTCCTTCTTATATTCTTGTTTTCACATTACTTCTAAATTTATATAATGTCAGCAATGACGGTAACACATTTTTCAAATTGACATGAAGTGTTTCATATAAGAGCTTATCGCCACAATAAAATAGATACAATGAAAATTTTTTCAAATTATCAGCGTACTTATTTCTTTTAGTATCTTCGTTAGTGTAAGCAACTTGTATCAACTTTTCCAAAGATGTGTTTTTAGCAACGTGTTTATTTTTATCTTGATTAATGTTATTGACGGCATCGTTCAGCATATTCTCAATAGTTGGCTCATTCTCAATATTATCCTTGATAATAGTGGTAATTTCTTGCACGACTGTCAGAAAGTTGGTTAAGGTTGATCTTTGTGAAATAGCTCCCGTTTTCGTCTGGTTCTTTCTTCTCGACTGTACTTCCATGCTGACTATTTTGATGTTAGATTACTCGCTGAAATGAGAGTTTCTTCATCCAGAGACTTTTTGTTGGTGTTAAGTTCTAGAGCTGGCATTACAGTATCAGTTTCAATAAGAGGTGGAGTTGGTATAAACCTAACGAGCGTAGTTTTTGTCTTCACTTTTATTTTGCGTTGGCTTGACAGTCCAGTCCCCGGTACAGTCGTTACTACCATTTGTGTCAGGGGGTCGATCAGGTGCTTCAGAAACTGTAAGAATTTGTTGTTACAAAGGTGCATTTGTGTTATCAAGAGGAACGAAATTTTTTAAATGCGCCACTTCTAATAAGTTTATTCGAGTTGAATGATCAAGTGAACTATCATTTTCAGTAGAATAATTGGTGTATCCGCCACGCTGAGAAAGGAAATCGTCTTTTTTCTGGTTTTCAGTTATTTCAGCAGTAGTACTTGCAAGGCTAGAACTGATAATACAACTCCGTGCAATTGAAGATGTCGAGTTCTAACCACTGTCTACTCGAGCACTAATCATGTATTTGGCAATACTACCAGAAGTACTACGTAACTTCTTATTAGAGTTACTAGAAGAGTTACAAGTTCTTTTCAAGATCCCTGATTTGCTTGAATCCTCTAAATGTTTTCTAATGAGATGGTGTGTGATAATTTGCACAAATCCAACGTGGTTTTGTCCTATCTTTTCTAGAAGTTTTAATTATTTTGACGCTTACTCCACAAAAGCATGTTGCATCTTCGTTTGGTTGTGTGACAGAACAACATATTTTTATATTATCTAAATTTATTTGTCTACATTTTTCCTTACCGCATTTCGTCTCCACCCATTTTTTTATCATTATGTAGATACGTCTATTTTCCTCAGTTAAATCAACGTCTAGCATCTGAAGTTTACTTGATTCAGTGGAACCCATACTTGAAAAGGATTGTGATTTCATTATGTTTATATCGGATTTTTCCTGGGTATTTCTTATAACCTTTCCCGACAATATTCCTTTGATTTTTCCCTCAAACTTCGCTAGATTAATTTGACTGCCAGTAATCTCGGTCATCGTACTTTTATTATCTGTGGTTTTGAGTTTGTTTTAGAAAACTGTTTTCATTAAAAATATAAGTTTCTTATGGGCTAGAACCAAAACAAAGTTAGAGGGTTGGTGATAGTATATTAGTCTATAAAATTTTTATATTCGTGCTCTGGAATATTTTTATACAACTCTGTTCGCGAATACTTTTCAATTCCATCAATATCAGCCTCTGTTACGAATTTAGCAAAATTTCATTGTCAAATCCATTGACAAACATCAGATGTTTTAAATAAGGTGGAAGTTTTATATTACTGGCTGATTCAAATTCCAAAAGGGCCTGCAACAGTATTCGAGGCACCTTCACTGCTATCCACATTCAGCCTGGTAAAATCCAGGTTAAAATCGAGTTAAAGCCTAAATACAAGAAGTGGGCAAAAATAGGTATATCGAATTGCACAATCACGAAAATGCAAGCAGCATATTGCGAAAAGTACTAATTATAAAACAGTACTGGATGTATTTCATTAAAAAAAGAGCCTGGACAAGGACGACAACCATTTAGCAGAAAAAACGCTAGGTCAGTAAAATTTATCATTTTGGTTTCAAGCGACGTTATAAAAGCAAAATAAAGTATTAAAGGAGTATTGTGATACTCATGCTGCGTACGATATGTCTGAACCGGTTGTAGTTAGTGCAGTGTAGTTATTTTGTCACGTGATACCTAGAAAATCAAGAAATGAGTGTTGGAAAGCCAACTGTCAAAATATTAGGTTATTAGTTATGACTTTGTTTTCTTTTAAAATTATGTTTTCGTGCATGGTTTATTCAATTCGACCATAATAAGCATTTTCATCATTCGTATATTGGATGAAGAAATTGCACCCACCAATCAAACGAGCCAACATCAAATGCCAAGGCCAGTATTGTATTGAGTCTCAATCCCCCTTTGAAAAAGGCTTACAATCGTAGAAGGAGAAGGCCTGTTTTGCAAAACATCAGAAAAAATGGACATGATAGCATTGCTATTGTCAAAAGTTGCAGTTACTTTAAATGACATCGCAAAATGACAGGAAATAATTAAGATAACGGCAACACCGTTACCAAAGAACAAGTAGAATGTCTGTTCTTTTGCACACCATAACACATTTTATAATGTGCGCTCTGGCTTTCAACTACATTGAAGTTTCTAGAAAATTGATCCGAAATTCTACCGCAATTCCCCGAAATTCCTCCGCAATTCCTCGCAATTTCCCGAAATTCCTCCGCAAGTCCTCGAAATTCTTCGTAAACAAATCGAAATTCGTCGTGAATCTCGAAATTTTTCGTGAACAACTCGAAATTGCTCGAAATTTTCCTTGTATGTACACTAAAATTCCTCACGTATTTCCCCCTCGAGTGGACCTTTAAGTAATTTCTTTAAATTGATACCAATTGTAAATTTTTCATATCACATATCGCGGTTCATTTAGTGAACTTTTTAAAACCACTTAGGGAAATTACGCAATACAATATTGGTCTTATTAATTTATAAAACACGACGAAAGCGGAATAATCAAGGGTTAATTTACAGCACCGTCTGCAGAGATTTAACAATATCTTTCTTAATACCAGTTTAGAAACCTGTTTAAAAATTAAACGGCAGTAAGCTGTCTATGTCGCATACAAATGTCGTCTAATACCCGAAAATCTAAAAGGGGGCCCTATTTCCTTTCCTTAAGGGAGAATAAATGAATCCACATAGCGCTTTTGTTTCCAAGTTTCTTTTATTACTACCAATCTTCAGTTTTCTGAATCCTGTTAAATACCTTTATGTTGCCTAATGTAAAAGGACCTTATTTTTAGTTAGATAGCTAAGTAGCTGTGTCCATAAGAGAGTTCAGCCGCTATATCCGTAAACAAAAAGCAACAATGGACTGCTGATATTAAATTGTTATTATATAGCTTAACTCATCACATCACAGTCCAAAAGTTGATAAAATAAGAGATACAGAGTATAAAAATCTTGTTTGTATTTCGATTTTCTTCAATTTATTTAAAATTTTTTACTTATTCCCCTAATATCTCGTCTAGAAAGGTTTTTATGATACGAAACATTCCGACCTCAATTTTGTGTAGCGGACAGAGTGCGCTACGTGCGATATCCTTTGGTAATAAAAAACTCCTTATTCTTTTTACTAGTAGGTGAGTAATAGAACTCTATAAGCTGAAAATTATGATTCTCGTGACTGTCTTAGACCAAAAAGTACATCAATCAAAATACATAATTTTTAATTTCGTGTTTCGATATTGCGATTGTTTTAAAAATATAATGTTCAAATGACTGCTTCGCTTCTGGTCACTAATATTAAGATCAATGTGGGTAATTGGAAAATATTTTTATAATTGAGTGCTATGTAGTACAGGCAAATTAAGGCTCCAGACGGAAATAATTATTAGAAAACTGATTCCTTTTGCAATACGTTCCTTGGATCCCCCTGTACATCTTCGGATAAATCACCAAAAATCCTACGTGGGATTTAAAGAAAATGTAACTTAGAAATAGATAGTCCTATAGAGGTGCTCTAGGAGCCAACATTTTTTGTTAGTTAGAAACCGCATAACAAAAAGTTGTATGTTTTCGCTTTTAAATATAGGAGTTGTCTAGATGTTAAATGTTATTGGAGGAACATGTTATTGGAGGAAACGCGTTTCAAAATGAAATAGAAACTCGCGGTAGCTAATATATATTTGAAAATGTTTTGAAGAAATATTACACTAGTCTACGTTTTAACACATACTTTGCGTGGGGTAGTACGTCTCTGCTGCGCTTCGGCTCTCTGTGGTCTTGCTCGGTCTCATAGGTTTCTTCATCGTTAGAATCCGGGATATTCCTGTTAGGGAAAGACTTCCCAGCACACCCATTGCACATAGTGGTTCTTTAGGCGGCATTGCCTGCATTCACAGTTACGGGAGCAGTTTCCCTTGCACCCACAACGAATCAGGCGTAGTAGCTTTTCTGGCGCCGAAGATAACGTGGATGGAAAAGGAATGTATTGTCTCTGTTCGACAGACCACCCCAAATTTCTCGGGTGAACGATGTTCCCCCCTCCAAGCCTTGACTTGAGGATATACGCGTAGACTATGCTGGCGGGCGGCAACCGACGTAGAGCGGAGGCTCGCGGGGCTCATCATATAATTTAAAGGTTTTCTACCAATAGTGTGCACATATTTCTTATATCGACTTTTGTCAAGCCTCTCCCCTTTTATCACCGTATAACTGCAGAATGAACTGCTCTGCTGGAATAGGCAAAATGCCAAACTAATGACAAACTCTTGTATCTGACTAGATACGTTTATGTTCAAAAAATGTCGCATCCCTTACCTGCAAGAGCGATCCTGCATCGCATTTGGGTTGTTAAAATGTTTACAACTTTCTGCAGCTTCCTGTCGTTTTGTATTTTACTGAGGCCGGTAGTGGGACCTCTGACCTCTGTTGTACATACCGGAGGTTGTGTTGCGGTCCATGAAAGCATGTATGAAAAGAAGATGTTTCGTCATATCAACAAGCTGCTATAAGCTTTTTTCGAGGTGGTAGGATTCCCGTGAACTAACACGTAAACGGCATCTTAATGCTGCGACAAGGAAGCAGCTAGCACAAGAAAATCTGAATCGGCACCAACTACAGCAGCTGATCATCTGGACGCCGCTTCTGACTTCGCAGTTTTGACAATCAATCAGGACGTCCGCATTACCAGAGGCCTGAAGAACTTCTCAAATTTCGACAAGAACTGCTCTTATGGGCTTGTCATGGTGCTGGAAGGGGTTACATCAGCCCTAACCTTCGATTTCTCCGGTGCTCGTCGGTTGTGCGGGGCATCTTTTGTACTCGGTCCATATCCGTCAAATACTATGGTGACGTTTCTTCCGTAATTATGGTGGACGTAGTAAGTACGCAGTGCACACATCGCCATATGTAGCTGGACGAGGCCAATAACCTCTGTGTAAAAGATATGCCCCGTAGAGAAGACAGTAGGGATTATCTGGCAATTTATTGCTACTCTTGCAAATCCTGCCGATTATTTCAATAATCTTCAATTTTGGCGAAGGTCAGCACCGACAAAAAATGACACTGGGTACGGCGCCTAATTCAAAACGAAGGCAGTCTTCAAGCTCATCTTCACTTCTTGAAACACACACGATGCGGTGCTGATTAGGTATAACAATAACACTATCCTTATCAACTGTTATTACTCTCCCCATTGCCGCCAGCGTGAACACTTGCATCTTCCTGTTCAAATGATCATTTGAAAGTGTTTTCTCTGTGATTTGTTTCACATCATCTTCCCTCATATTCTTGGTTGTAGAACCCTGCTGTCGGCAGCTATTTCCGAAGACAAAGAAACGAGCTTTTCAGATTTGACTATTATATATGTTTTTTGCAGAGTGTTTTAAAGCCAATTTAAATACATTTTGACATTAATTGGACATTTTCAAACTAAGAATTATTTTGACTGGCTTTATTATGCGAAACACGCATTTTATCATATATTTAATACTCCTATAGCGGGTGTCAAGCTTGTTTGCTATGGAACTCCGTTCGCCGAGGATGCACTTGTTGCACCTGCTTGATGTGTACTTTGGTTAATTTGGGCATGAGCTAGCGCGGAATAATAGTTAGTAATGGCAAACGAGAAACGAGCTGACAATCCGGCGCTCTATACGTCCACGCACACGTGAAGGCGATCGATAATCGAAGGGGCACCGCTTATTGGATGAAATCCTTGACATGCGCTCAACGCTCAAAGTACACATGGATCAGTTCTATCTCGTTTTGATTTCGGACAAATTTTGGCACGACGCATGATATAGGAGTATTAAATATATGCATTTTACTGTAAAATAGATCTCAGCATAGTCCATTCCTAAAATATGGCATTTTTAAAAAATCCAAGTTGGCTGTGATTTTTCACAATTTAAGTGTATTCCCTGCCTTGGAATTTTGGTGATTATTCTGGACATATGCAGGGAGCCCCAAGGAGCATATTGCAATAAAAATCAGCTTTTTAATAATTATTTCCGTTTCGAACCGAATGTCGGTATAACAACGTGTAAGTGCAATAAACCATTTTAAAGGCATTTATTCACACATATCTAATAAGTTGGCAAGTTTTTCCTTCTCGACTGGTAATGGCCCATGATAGAGCCCCGTTAAATCATCAAGTTATACTTCAGTCATCGATTTTTACGGTGATTTTAACGAATGGGTACACCAAGGTTGAATGGTGTTGTGGGATTTTCTTAATTGCCTAGTGTTTGAGTCATGAGACGTTATTTGTATCCACACTGACTGGGTTATTTTGCACTTAGGATCTTTCCATATTACGTTTTCTGCGTCGGTAAAATGCTTAAAAACGTTACAAGTTCGATTCATATAAATTACTGAAATGGATTGTTTTGATTTTGCTATGACATTTGTCTACCAAAAAGGGATAAACGAAAGTTTTTGTTACCTTTTATAACAGCAAAGTCTCTATCGCTCTATCGCACGGCAAAAAGCTGTGTTCACTAGTTAAAAACTTCTGCTCCATTTGGGTGAAGTATGTTCCTAACACTAAAAGTCAAACACAAGTTTTCTCTCTTCGCCTGGTTCAAGGCAATTGAAGCTTTTGGTTACGCACTGGATCCTCGATGCGCCATTGCTTCATGCCATACCATCATTGTAGCAATATCTTTTCCCATGTTGTGAACAGCGTAGTTCTACGTAGAAAGTCTTTGGTAGAATATAGATGAATGAGTCAGGTTAGGACAAAAAAGTACTTGTTGCAAATGTGTATATACAACAACGTACTTACGGTTAACTTTAGCTACGGCATCTCGTCGTAATGTTTTGTGGCCTGTTTCAGCTCGCATATGGCGAATTTTACTTTAATTTTCAATCTTCTTTTTTTCATGAATATCGGCCTCAGTTTATTAAAAAATTTGTCACAGTATGAACAACTATCTGTGCTTGGCAGGGCAAATTGAATTTAGTTTTAGAAATGTCATAGTGTGTGCCAAGTAAGATATTGGATTCAGGGTATTTTTCTCAGAAATAGTCTGTACAGTTTTGATACGTTTAACTTAGCTGCCAGGCAACAGTTGGATGAAGCATTTCTGCTGTAATGATTTTTCTGCTGTGAAAAGGACTAAAATGTTTTGTCTGTATCTGTTACCTTGAATACTTTGGGAAGATTCGTAGGTTTGTCACGTCAATCATTTATTGCACCAGATTTTATTTTATCAACATATCATTATTATACTATTATTATTACTATTATGTAGCTGTTTACAACTTAACTTACTTCCGCTGGACGCCTTATAGCTACTTTTGGTACATTTCTAGCTGAAATGTAAACGTTTTCACCATCTCTGCAGCGTTTTCTCACATTTTTCTTCTATTTATCAATTTTTTACTTTCGTTTTTGCCTTTATTAATTTGCGTAATAATAGATTCGGTTAAAACATTGCTCTTCTGAACAAAAAACTACGCATTAAAACACTTTAACGTAAGAACCACGTGGAGAAAATTTGGCGCGGCAACGTTGTTATGCAAGTCAACTAAATTTTAGTTCTGCTTTAAAAATAACCGAACGTCGTAAAGCCGTCAAAAACGACTAACTTAGGTTTTTTTAATTGGGATAATGTTACATAATCTGATTCTACGTAAAATTTCGAGTATATTTCATTTAATATAACATATACCTATATTCAACTGTTTTCGCGGTATCGATGATTGAAAATCGTACTATTAATATGTTTTCTACGCCCTTCGTATATGAATTTACTTAGGTCATTACGGGTTTTCTATGGAAACATCGGTAAATGTCAGTCGTCAGTGATAATTAAGCATCCGGAAAAAGTTAAAAAGTATATTTTCACTTATTATGGGCTATACTCAACAAGAACAACTTAATATATTTATTGCATACGTTAAATGTAATAAAAATAAGAGGGAAGCTAGGACTTTATATGCAAAGTTGTATCAGAACCTGCAAGTTCCAAGTTTGAACACCTTTGCGAGAGTCTAATGGAAAATAATAAATTCTCAAGATTTAAAGAAAAGAACATGTGCGACAACCTGACGATCGTATTCAGCTAGATGTTCTTCTTTATTTTAATGGCATATAGAAAACTTGATTTTACTAATTCGTTTCTGAACATTAAATCATTTTTAGAAAATCCGACTCACTCGATACCTACAGCATGTGAAGCATTAAAAACCACATTTTACAGAGCCCAAAGGACACTCAAGAAGTTCAAATACAAACCTTGTTTTGGAAAGTTCAATAAATTTCCGAAGAAAATAAACGCCAACGACTTGAATTTTGTAATGCTACGCATGGACCACATTTTTTTGACAGAACAATATGGACAGACGAAGCATGCTTTGCAACAAAAAGTGTCTATAATAGACATAATACCTATTATTGGATTGAAGGAAACCCTCGCCTTATTAAAGCTGTTAAAAACATCATGGATGGAAAGCTTTCAGTGTTTGGTGTGGCGTTGTTGGTGATATAATATCAGGGCCTATTTTTTACGAAGGTGGTCTAACTGGTGACAGATGTTACCAATTTCTCACTGAAGAAATAGAGAATTTTTTAGATGAATTACCGCTTAACATCCTCAACCGATCTATTTGGCAAAAAGATGGTGCCCCTGCTCATAATACGGCAAACGTCACTCACTTCTTAAATGAGAAATATGAGACTTGGGTTGGAAAGAATGGCTCAATTCGATGGTGCCCCAATAGCTCTGATCTTACTTTGATGGACAGGTCTTTCTGGGGATGGCTTGAAGAGCGAGTGCATCATGAACATTCCACACTTTATCAAATTTAAGGCAGAACATTTTGGAAGAAATACAGTTTATTCGAATCCACCAGAAGCAGTCGTTGAGGGATGCCGTCCAGCACTTAAAAACGTGTTATTGTCTTTGTGTCGAACAAAACGGAGGTCACTTTGAACACCTGTTAAAGTGAATATTCAAAATTATTTCCACATTTCTTGTAATTAATTCAGTGAAACATCATGATGCAGGGCCGGATTAAGGGTCCAAGGCTCCCTAGGCTAGTCGCCCCTCCCCTTCAAGGTTGCGTTTTTGATATTTTTTTACTGCACTAATACAAATTGTTCCTTAATAAAAATTAAATCAAATTTATTGGAAAAAAATACTGCTTTATTTTTCGACATTTCATTGGAGCCAATTCATGACTTATGTGATCAAAGTCTAATGTTTGGACCAGTTCCGATTCAATGGCTAAAATAGATAGGTGTTAGGTGATATCGTTGTCATACATCTAATAGAATTCAATTGTCGCAAAAAGTATCCTGCCACAACCATAAGCGCATCACTATATTGATAACTTAAACTTATACATTTTGAAATTTAGTATATAACCATTTACGCAGCACAGCTTGTACATTTTGACCCCATACTTGTGCCTTTTGTTTTTAATGTACTGCCTAAATCCCAGCCGACCTCGCCAGTGCACCATACTCTCATCCATAACTACGTTTTTACCTGGTAAAACATACTTCTGAAATGCATTTATTATTGGCCCCAAGATCGGTCTTAATTTAAAAGTTGTTGGATTGAGGTGAGAATTAGTGAGTTTGTGTGAACACCAGCTGTAGAACTGCTTTTTATCGGAATTATGAATAAATGACCAAGATGTTTTCTACCCTGAAAGCAAAAGGTGTGCAGCCTTAAGTTACTGCGGGTGGCCATAATTAAATGACATGGGTCAAAAATATAGAACATAATCTCACCTCCTACCTGAAACACTGTATTTTCAGGTGTAATCGCTACACATTTAGTAAAATCATTAAAATCCAAGCCCATGTCACTTGCTATGCCTTCAACTTTTAAATATATATCCCTTAAATTTAGAATACAATCTTCTAAAATAGAACGAAGTTTATCACCATTTGTTGAGTGCCTACAATCGATACAAAGGATGCAGTGTTTATCTTTATCAGCCATTGTCTTCATTTTGATTTCAAGGGCCTTATATACTAATTTATTGTGTAGTCCTAGTTGAGATTGCAGCTTTTCAGCATATATAGTTGGCGAAAGGTGAGGAGATAGAACACGATAATCTTTTCTTAAGTTCATTGGTTGAATACCATCCAGACCCACCCATTTTGTTATTCATCTTTTGAAATGCTAGGACCTGAAAGTGATAATGGGATTGAAGGTAATGTTGATACATATATGGCTATTTTATTGCAGTCAAACAATATCATGTTAGATCCAATAAAGTGTCTGACAAATATCAATTAGCACAACTCGGATAAAAACTGGAACTATTTATGTGACCAGAAGGTACTTTCTGTTGGGTACATATCTGAATTTTGCGTACCTATCAGGGTAATTTCTGTTTTGTAACTTGTAAATAATAAATCCAACCAATAAAATTATTCTACTCATGGAATTCAAAATGCTGTTGCTAAATTCAGTCATAATGATTAGACAAACGAACTAGCTGTAGCAGTTTGTGTCATTAGAAACAATATTGATATTTTAATTTTTTTATAATCAATGAATAATTGCTATAAAGATTTACTTGGAAGGATCTTGATTTTGTTTGGTGGTTCCTGAGATGAATCTCGAATGCCCATTGTAGATATTGACCAAATATTCTAGGAATTGCATCGGGTATCAAGGGCTTTCTTGCAGAGGTTATCTTTCAAAAATACTTTTCCTCAAAGTGAACTTCGCATAGTCTAAATTCCACCATCTGTTTAACTGCTTTACCCAGCATATCACATCTGATAGAAGCTTCTGCACAGACTCTTTCTACCTATGATAACTGTAATTTATAAAACTTAAAAAAAGATTTTTAACACAAGCTTGGTCTTTTTGCTGTTTTCTATTAAAAAATAAGGGGGCAGAGATCTTTTTGTTATAAGTTTATCGATATAAACTCGTATAAGAATATCAAATTACCTATTCTTATCTGATACATCATCTACAAAATCCTTGAAAGAATGCAATACTTGTATCTGTGAAGGCATACTGGAGTACACTGTTATTTCCAACACCCAATATATTTTTTATCTGAAATAGGAGTAAGATATAAGTGTATTTTATTAAAAACAAAAATGTCACTGTAGGTATGTTTTTTAATTTAACACAAATATATAGGGTATTTCAATATCAAGTGACTGTCTTGAATGTGACAGTGAAGGTGACATCATATTGCACAAGTATCTCAATAACAATATTCTCATATTTTTCTTATGGCAGGCCGTGTCGCTCATTGTCTGTTGTTCTGCGTTCGCCCGCCGAGTAACAAAAAGGGAAGGCCTAAATGAAAAAACACTATTCCTCATAAAAGTTTCGCTTATGTCTTGACAAGGTAATAGAGCAAACCCCATTATGTATGTACTTACCGGTCATAATCTTTAGGAAATTTGAAGATAGATTTTCATCTCCAGACCTAGTTGAACAGACACGATATGCACAAGAAATACCCGGCATGATTATACACATATCCAGTTTTAAAATTCGGAAATTATGACACAATTCAAAACTAAAACGCACTTATCACAATTCGTAACTGACGCGCTACAACAAAAGTCAATTTGACGAAGGAACATCATATTTCGGGCATGCGCAGCAAAATTTGGGACCCAAGCTGTCACTACTCGTTGGTTTGTTATATACTCTGATGTAATGACAACTGCTACAATAATGTTACATAGAAAAAGTGCAGGGATTTTCACGTATTATCTTATAAACACATCGCAACAAACAACTGAGCATCGTAAACGTCAGATTTTGACATAATATGTCAAAATCTGAGATATTATGTTTTGTTATTTCAAGTAGAACACCTTACATGTTATCTAATTTTTTAATTCTAAGGAAGACTAGACATATTTAATGTATAATATCCTATACCCACCTCTAACTGTTTTTGAAATATTGACAGTTAAAAATTTAAATTTTTGAAAATTTGACAGGCTATACTCTATTTCGAAATGGTGCGGAGTAATAAAACCTACTTATAAATGCAAAACGCTAACAGAGTGGTCAAATAAATTTTTGTGATTTCTAAATATTTAGCCACAGCTGTTATAGCCTGCTGTATTATATTCTAACCATTCCACCCTGTTTTGTATGGCAATCCCGCTGCAAACAATAGGCTTTATTAGCAAAGGGGCCATTTTCTACCTGCAGTAGCGTACGTTTGGGTATTTAATTTAAAATACCTGTTTTACCTAAGTACTTTTATTTATTCACTTATTTATGTATATTCAAAAACAGTTAGTATTACTGTAACATTTTATCACATATAATATTTATCAGTGGCGGCTATTCAGCGGAAGTAGGGGAAGTGCCACTTCCTCAAGATATTGTAATTTAAAGAAATGCAATTAATTCATTCATCAGTAAAATAATATAGTTTTTAAGATTCAATGATAAAATGTTCTTAGTTTAGGAATAATCTGTTTCCCGTTACCCCTCTAATAACTAATAATTCAATTATTTTCAAATATTAAAATCATAAAACAAGAACAAGAATCTCTCCAGCTGCACATTGCCCGTTAACTCCACTATTGAATAGAACAGACTAACCCAAACTAACCCAAATGAAAATGTATATTTCTTTTCGCGTACGCGCCGATAGCAGTGACAATTTCATTATCATTTGTATAGACCTTTACGGAAGAGGTATCGCTCGAGAGCCGTCGAGTCATCAAAAGTATAAGCGCAACTAGTTGGTTGCCATGGCAACGATGACGTCGTAATGGTCGTACATTTGTTTGGTTTGCAAGGATTGGAAGACCTGGCGGTAGCACTTCCATTCTCAGATCAACGCGAAAGCACGTTGTTTCGTTTATTGCGAGTTTATTAGGGGACATTCCGCCGTGGATTCTTGAAATTATTTTTTATTTTCATTCAACGGTTGATCCATTATAGTATTATACAAGATATATTTTCTATACAGGGTGCTACAAATTTGTTTCTTTGTATGGGTATCTCGAAAACCGTAAGAGATACGAGGTCGGTTAAATTAAGGCAAAGTTGCGCGACTTAAGGTTGATTGACATGCCATCGAGAAATTTAGAAAATTCCACCTACTTCCGGAGATATCCGTAAAAAAACGAAAATCATCTATTTTATTTTTATTTTTTCCTGCCTTTGTTTGGAGAGATAAAGTAAAATAAATGTCACATTCTTATTGCCACTTTTTCTTCTCTACAAGTTGGCGGTATCAAATGTTAAATCCGACGTTTCGCTTTCGGGCCCTCTTCATCAACTTCATTTTTTTAAATACTGACCTGGAATTTTTATCTACTTTTTAAAAAGCCTTTGGTCTTCCAAAACCAACGATGTATCGCACTTGTGAATAAATCAACAAATCAAGATTTATTCCATAAGAGATAATGTTTTAGACAGAGATGGGGCGATCTTTTCTGACCCGATTTCACTTATAACAATATTTGTTACCACTATCGGACAAGTATGATACATCGTTGGTTTTGGGAGACCAAAGCCTTTCCAAAAATTAGATAAAAAATCCAGGTCCGTATTTAAAAAATTTAAGTTGATGAAGGGGGCCCGAGAGCTAAACGTCAGATTTAAAATTTGCCACCGCCAGCTTGTAGAGGAGAAAAATTGGCAATAAGAATGTTACATTTATTTTACTTTATCTCTTCAAACAAAGGCATGAAAAAATAAAAATAAAATAGATGATTTTCGGTTTTTTACGGATATAAGTAGGTGGAATTTTCTAAATTTCTCAATGGCATGTCAATCACCCTTAAGTCGGGCAACTTTGCCCCAATTTAACCGACCTCGTATCTCTTACGGTTTTCGAGATACCCATACAAAGAAACGAATTTGTAGCACCCTGTATATTCTAGTTTTAGTGTGTTATTCGTAGACATTTTTGTATTAGCAACAAAATGATTTGTTGCTAATACAATATGAATATATTTTATTTTTTGATGATTTACCTAAAAAATACCGGTAATAATTATTAACAAATTTTGGCAGTTTGGGCGTGGACCTCAAAAATTTTTCGCTCTTCCCTCTATCGATGTCGGCAGCTCTTCCCCACTTTTCAAAGCCGCGAGCCGCCACTGATATTTATATAATAAGGTATAAGAATTGCGATTTTGTATAGACAGTTATGTAGACATTTTTTAAAGATTCCTCTAAGATAATTTTAACATCTTTAATTTTAAACGTCGTGTTTCTCCTTGCTACATAACTTTTTACTTGGGCCCAAACAAGTTCAATGGGATTTAATTCGCAATGATACGGAGGCAGACGAAGAATAGTAATATTTCGTTTCTGTGCAATTTTGTCAACTACATACTCGGTGAAACGAGCTTTATTTGAGGACACTATGGACAACAGTTCCTTTTTCACCATACTTTCATCAAATGGTATGTTATTCTGTCTAAACCACTGAATAATATCCGCCTTTCTCCATGAATTAGTTGGTATTCTGTCAACTTTTCTGGAATGATAACTCGCATTGTCCATCACTATCACAGAATTAGGTGGAATGAGATCTAACATTTGTTCAAAATATTCTTCGAACACATCGCCATTCATGTCTTCATGGTAATCGCCAGAATAATTTGACTCAAACATTAACAAACCGCCCTCAACAAAATCATCAACACTTCCAAGGTGTGTAATAATCAATCGCTTTCCTTTCCCAGATGGTGGTTAAAGGGTTAAACTTAGAGTGAAGCAGTTTGGGTTAGGCTTTCATAATCTATCGCCTGGTTTTACCACAAGTATGTATAAATTTTCTGGTTTTCGGGTACTTCTGGTTAAAAAGGAAGTTGATGACAGGTCAAAGATTACGAAACCTAAGATAGAAAAATGCAAACCCTTTCGCGTTATGTTAAGCCGTTTAGATTCTACAGCCTGTTAGCTGCAAAATTTTAAAATTTTAACTGTTAATATTTCGAAAACAATTAGAGGTAGGTATAGAAGAGCCATAGAATTCAAAAACGTAATAATATATATAGTTTTCTATTTCAACAAACAAAACATGTGCCATAATATGACGTTTATGATGCCCATTTGTTTTTCGTAATATTTTTATAAAATATCACGTGAAAACCCCTGTACCTTTTGTATTTAACATTTTTGTAGCACCTATATTTACCCATCCAGGTATGATGCAAAATATAAGAGAAAACCCTTTATAAGGAGAACATATAGACATTGACAAAAAAAGGATATAGAAAGTAATCAAATCCATAAAAGGCAAAAAAAGCTCCACGCCCAGAACCAATAGAACTGCTAAAAATGGGTTCCGGAACCTAAATATCTAAAGAAGTTATTTGCGCGGTATATCAATGATGAGCCTAACCCATAATGTTGAAAAAAGCATCCAGCCATTAAAAAGGAGAAGAGATAGATATATGTATGGAAGAATTGTTCAAATTATGGTGGAGCAAGACTATACACCGCACGAAATAGACGAACAGGCGTACTTTCGCACTGAACGATATTTATTAGCTTTGCGTGAACCTTCCGGAAGCTTATAACACTATTTGATTCGATCGCTTACCAGATACTATGGACGTGTAGAAAGAATGAATGACGAACGACCTCCCAATGTGACACTAAGATGGATACCATTGGAAAGGAGAAAAAAGAAGACCTAAAGCAACATAGCTAGGTAGACTAAAAAATTCCGAAATTTACATCTAGGTAACTGGGAGCATAGAAAAGGCTGAAAACGGTAAGGTGTAGAGCGCTATAGACATGAATTATTATACCTTAATTTTGAGAAACAATATGTATTCAGTACAGCTTAATAAAAGCAATAACTAAATTATTATGAAACTCTTCGTTGATATATCATAATCTGCAGTACTTAAAGTGCAACATGGAATTGGGGGTATATTTGAAAACTAATAGTAAAAATAACGCAGTTTCAATAAATAAATTATATATTATGACAATATTTAATAAGTTTAAATTAATTTCTTACCATTTTATGATGATATACGACATTTTTTTCCGTCTTGACTCTAGAATATGCACGAAAGTCTATTAATATGATTTAAATTCTAATCTACTGATAACACTTTAATAGGCATCCTGACTGAAATAAAAATTCGGAAGTCTTCAATTTTATTATGGCTGTGCAGAAAATGAAAGTTATTTTCTGGCGATGACAGAAATCTGATCAAAGCTTTTAGATTGGGTGTTTACACTTTGAGTACAAAATCAGTTAGAAAAGGAAACTTAATTACTTGATAATTGATAATAATTAAGGGACCTTATTAGATACACAGAAAAATTAAATTTTCATGGGAATAAAATCACAAAGCATAGATAATTATTGGTCATTAATACACGTCAAAATAACCTGAGGAGCGTTTTCTCGGACCTTTCTTATAAACATCCCACTAAACTTTGTGGCATTGCTTAAATTTCATTGAAACGTTGCCAGACTAATTCCTGGCTCAGTGACCACCCAAAGCTGGAGAAAGGAAACTTTCAACTTCAGATGTGTAGTTTCGAAATGTAATATCCCGGAGAAACGGAAGAAGCTCTATTTGGACAATTCTCAATTGATTTCGGTAACCAATTTGAGCCCAGAGAATTAAAGCCGTTTTATCCATGTTTCGCTTTTATGTATTTGCATTGAAGCCCCCATAAACCTATCACGAGTAGTGAGCACAACATCGCATTTTCGTAGAAGAAATACATATACTGCCATGCCCGATTTTAAAATTGTATTTTTTTGCCCATTGTCGAAAACAGTAAGGTAATAAAAATCATTAAACATTTCAAGATATATAATATGTGAAACATTAGAAACATAAGGAAATGCATCAAAGCAAAAAATGACTAAAACAATGGATAAAAGAACATTAAAAGTTGAGGAATAAAAAAACATTGTGTGCTTAAGACAACAAAACAGAAGTGATAACTTCAACAAAGCGAGATTAATATCAAAAAATTAAAGAAAATAATAAAAGTTTCTTCTGGGTGCTGGGCATCGATCCCGGTACT
>MU189271.1:53503-85811 GCA_016904865.1 Pissodes strobi | reverse complement strand
GCCATAGCAAGATGTGCGCAGTTCAACCTCGACAGAAGATATACGAAAAAAGAGATTGTCATCTTCTCAGACGGTCAAGCAGCCATCAAAGCGCTGAGCTTAACAACAATCAGCTCCAGAATGGCATGGAAATGCCTAGATAGGCTAAATGAACTAGCCAAGAATAAAAAATTATCCCTTTAATGGATACCAGGACACGCTGGGATAGAAGGCAACGAAAAAGCAGACCAATTGGCAAACTCCGCTTTTAGGACCGGAACCTTTCTGTGGCATAAGGACGCACACCTACAAGCAAGAATTCAGGAAAGAAGAGCGAACCAAATGGATTAGTCTATGGAAACGTCTTCCAGGGTTAAGGCCATCAAAGTTGTTTCTAGGCCCCCTCACCCAGGAAGATCAAAACACCTTATAATACTGACTAAGAACAATCTACGCATCTTCACCGGCTTTCTGACGGTCCACTGTCGGTTAAGAAGGTACTTGGAGAGAATAAAAATTGAAAACGAAGACAGTTGCCGGTTCTGTGAGGAGGGGGAGGAAACCCCGGAACACCTTATCACGGAATGCGAGGCGGTCGCGAGCAGGCGAATGGCGGGCTTCAGGTGCTGCATCGTCGAACAGGAGGAACCATCCAGACTACTTGCTTTTATTAAAGCACTAAAGCTGGATGAGGTACTCTGATTGAGAATCACTTCAACGGAAGCACCATAGAAGGGGGACACAAAAGATCTGTAAAGGTCGCAGTGTATTAACACCCCCCCAGATCAATCATTGATTCATTCATTTATGTTATATACTATGTATATTGTATATTCTATTAATTTGTTGTAGATGTATTGTGACTTGTTACACATATAAAGTTTTCATACTGTGCTCAAATAGGAAACTTTAGTTTAGTTATGGTTATGCTAATATATTCTATGAAAGAAACTGTACATGCCCTCAAATTTTCTAGTGGAATTTACGATTTTTTTGTTAAATCTCGCAGCATCGGTATAGGGGTCAAACTCGACAAGAAATTCCATTGTATTGATCAGAAGAAAATCGCAACTAGATAATATTTTCCTATTAATTCTATTAATGCAGGAAAGCAGAATATCTAAAAATTATTATGTAAATAAAGTTATTATTTTATTTGTAAGATAATTGCACACAGTTACTATGATTACCAGTTAAGCTTTTTTTACATTTAAGTATATATATATTAAATTCAGAAAATCAGAGTAGGTTGTTACGGGCATATTGTTTATCCTTTTGGAGTCAACAAGTTGTTATTCACTCGTCTATTATTATAGTAAAATAATATATAGTTAGCAAACCAAGTGCCGTTTTTATCCGAGATCATTATCGGCAAAATTATAAGTAGAATGCTTATTTCGCGAGTCTTGTTTGCTTTGGTCTACTACACTACTATAATTGTCTTATTATTTTAAATTGGAGTTATTATGTTGTTTATAATCAAAATATCTGTGCTTTTTCATTATAAATAAGAACGTATGTTTATAGTGCAGAATATCTGATGTATTACATAAGTTATATTGCGACACAAATCTACACGCCTATGTATGGGAAAATGCCAGAGACTATACCTACAGAACGTTCCAAACTTGAAATTGCCTATAACAAATACAGAAATCTGGTTAAATTGTGACAAATTTGCTAAATTAGGTGCATATATTCGTAAAAAATGGAAATTTTCCACGTCTGATTTTAGTATTTGCTTGGTTTTATGGGATGACGCTCTAGACTATGGTGATACCGACAATTTATTCAATAATTTATAGTTATCATAATAATATATTTCCAAAATTAATAATTAATTAATTTAAAATTATTAGTTTTGGAAATTATTATGATAACCATAAATTGTTGCATACATTATCGGTACCTGTGCAAAGGAGGATAAACATAAAAACTACACCTAATAAGATCATGTAGCAAATCTATTATTTATATTCGAGAAATTTCAGGCAGGTCAAACCTAAACATTTGCTGATCTGGTACGGTAAAACGGGGTATCCCATTTTGCCCTATGCAACTCTCAGGTACATATTTTGGTTTTGTTTCCAGATATATACACTGATCGTCAAAATTGGACAAAGGGTAGTATGCAACGGACTGTATTAAGTGATGAAATAAATGGATTGCTATTGACCATCTATTTTGTTCCCCAAGCGTCACGTAAAAAATAACAAGATAATGCAGGTTATTGTGTTTTAATAGTTCTTGGCAGTAAAAAGTCCGTTTTTAGACCCTAACAAGAAGAAGTCCGTGCAACCTGTTCCATAAAAGGCAAGAAAACCACGCCCTCAAACTATCGTCCAATTGCCTTGCTTCCAATAATCTCCAAAGTCATGGAACTTGTAGTCAATCAGCAACTACACAAGTACCTGAAGAACAACAGAATAATTAGCGATAATCAATACGACTTTCGCAAAGAGAGATCGACAGGACCTTGGAATGAAACATGAATAGATTTGGTTTGGACTATGTTACTCATATATGGAGCAGGGCAATTGAGAAATACAGAGAGTATCGAACGATTGCGTTGGATATTTCCAAGGCATTCAACAGGGTTTGGCATGACGGACTGCTCAACAAACTGCCGTCCCTAGGACTGCCAGCCTCTCTCTGCAGCTGGCTTGCCAGTTTCCTTAAGAACCAATGTCTGCACGTTGAAGTTGATGGATACATCTCAGACACATTCACCATCAACGCGGGCGTGCATGAGGGCGCAATACTTTCATCAACTCTGTTCCTCATCTATATTAATGACCTGCAGACCGAAACAAATAATCCTGTTTACAGTTTTGCAGATGACAGTACCCTTGTCTCCCAATTTAGATCAGAAAAACCTTTACCAGCAACTGAGACTTATCACCGCAGACAGGAGCAGATTACAGAATTAATCAAAAATTGGAGAAAGTTCCAGGGGCGACAGAAATTTGGTCCAGTTCAATGCAGCAAAGACCCAAGCAGCCACGTTTCCCAAGAGGTCCAATACGGCTGTCCCTGACATCATTATGGCGGGATCGATCATTCTTTTATTCTCGTCAATCGGACTGCTGGGTGTCTCGTTCAACAGCAATATTTCCTGGAATGACCACGTTGCTAAAATCGCAAAATTAGCCTTCCAGAAGCTTGGTGCGCTGTATAAACGGGCAGCAGTTGCTCTTGTTCTACAAAGCGCTACATGCTTAGAATATTACTTACACATCTGGGGTGCCGCAGCAAACACACCCTAAAGCTGCTGCATTCCATTCAGAAGAGAGCTGTACGTCTTGTCGGCGACACGAAGTTGACCCGGAATCTGGATAGTCTGGAACACCGCAGACATGTGGCTGAGATGTCCCTGTTTTAAACATACTTTCGCGGCAGATGTTCCCAGGATTTGACCCGCCTCATCCTTAGAGATATGGAAGCGAGAGTATTTGGACTGACTGTGACAGAATGCAGGCAACTCGCCCTTCAGCTTCCTGATCAAAATCGGATTGCAAGGTTTTATTAATAGCTATAAACACTCGTCAATCAAAAAACCCGAGGCTGCGTCAGGTGCCCTTGCGATGCGTTTTAAGGAGATTGCTGTACAACAATTCTTGAAACCATTAGAAGTTACTGCCCAAAAATACCAGTTAACAGTAGAAAAATATGCAACGTTGACGAGAGGGGAATTACGTTTATTTCAAATGGGGCATAAAAATTTTAGGAAAACGCCAATTCTACGTCCGCCAATAGGGGTCAAATTATCCCTGCTGAGACTTTGTTCTGTGGATCAGGAGCCTATACGCATCTTATGCTAATATTTCCCGAAAGAGAATGCAGCAGGTGTTTCTCATTTAAGAAGTTGGTCAGTCATTAAGTGTATATTATGATGACGAAGTAAGAAAATAGCTTCGAACAAATCCTCTAATTGTCCGGGATTTGTTCGTTATAACACTTCATCAAATTTCCATCAGCTACAGCTGACTTAGAAATTGGTAGCAGTGCAGCTGAAAGGCAGGTAGAACGTATTCAAAAGGATGGGGACAAACATGTTTTGTAGTCGATTAGAGAGAAGATGCCTCAACTACGATTTAATTTTACAGTTGTAAGCCTCAAAATTATCTTAGCAGTGCCTAAAGCACATCA
Source organism: Pissodes strobi (assembly GCA_016904865.1). Classification (NCBI taxonomy): domain Eukaryota; kingdom Metazoa; phylum Arthropoda; class Insecta; order Coleoptera; family Curculionidae; genus Pissodes; species Pissodes strobi. The sequence continues at coordinate 81,683 of MU189271.1, read as the reverse complement.
ATCCAAGAAGCAAGTGTCAAGAAAAAGGGGCCAAACTATCATTTTAGCGTCCTCACCCTATAAAATAGAACTGGAATTAAGTCAACAAAAAATTAGATCTACCTAGGATATATCAGTAAAAAGAAAGATGAAAGATAGCAGGTAATCAAAGTGAATAACAGACAATTGAAAAAATCTAATTTGGCAAAAACTGAAAAGTCGAGACATATTCAGAAGGCAAAAATAGTGACACTGACTGTTTGTACTACGCGTAGAATTGTTCTGGTGGCCACAAATTGGCTCACAATTCGTGTGCATCCGATGAATATGACGGCGCAATACTTGTTTGTAAATATTATTGTTATGTAATCAAATTATAACTCTCTTTGACGTTTGTAATCTAGTTAGAACTACTGCTAAATCTGATTTGAAATTGGACGCGTTGATGTTATTCAATTTAAAGATTAAAATACCCGGCAGATGGCGCTGAACGACAAATTGCTATCAAATTAAGAAAAACCAAATAAATAAACTATATTCAGATGTATACCTTGAAATTCAGTCAACACCAGTCTTCGTAATAGTTCTACCAGCGCCACCTGCAAACAAACACCTAGGCTAGCTCGGCTCAGGGTGGTTCGAAGTTTATCTTTTCCCACTTACAAGTTCCAAAATGATGTACCTGGATATGGAATTAAATCAAAATAGGTTAAAGTCCAAGTGGGGTTGGACGCCACCAAGTTTACTTTTGTTGGCAAAGCCCTATCGTTGTTTATACGGACACAGTAAAAAAAACTTGGAAATAAAAGAAACGGAGCACAAACTCAAGTATCAAATTAAGTAAATAATTACCTGTCGTAGTCTACGCTACCTGCACAGTTACCACTCAAGATCTAGATTCTCAAATTCACACAAAATAATAACAGAAAAGTGAGGCCAATACTTTTATTCTGGAGTAAAAATAAGAGCAAGCTCCTCTAGCCCTATACGAGAATTACTATTTACAGTTTATTGTTTACTAGTCACACCCTCTTGTCAACTTGGTGTCCAGAAAAAGGTAATAAAATTTAGAAAATTCACTTCCCCGTAACGCTCTGCTTTAACCTGCAACCTAGACGGTGATAAAAATTACCGGACTTTATCACATAAGCTATTCTAAGTTAATTCAACTCGGTTAGAATAGCCTTTCCATAAGCCCGAGTTGCAAGTTTCAAACAGAAACCGAATCCCCCAATATACTATGTTACGTTTTAATATCAATGACAAAAAAAAACTTCCTCGGTTATAAAATGCACAAGAGATTATCCATAAATCTAGTACCCGAAAGAGGAAGGTAATGGAACTATGCCGGCGTAGCTACACTTCACAAAAGGTATTTTATATACTGTAGTGAATTAAGATAATTGTTAATAATATATACTAAAGAGAAATATTAAGGCGGTTAAAAATACTGTTTGAGTACTAAATTTTGTTTAAATCTAAAAGTCTCTACGGTGAAGTTAAAAATTCTGACACAACAATGACAGATAAACTTTAATGCGGATTAAAAATAAAAACTTATATTGGTAAGGGACCTCTTGCAAAGTTGTGTCCATAAATTGACCATCATCTTTCTCTCTAAATCCAAAACTAATGAGTAGCCTAATTTCGTCAGATTTCAAGTAAAATGTGGTTCTTTCTATCCTACAGGGAATCCGCAACTGAAACTCCGGAACTAGAACTCCGCAACTAGGACTCCGCAACTAGAATTCCACGACTAGAACCCGTAGCTAGAACTCCCCTTCTAGAACCCTAAAACGGAAATTAATCCATAACAGCAACCTAACATGAAAATAACGGAAATGTCAAAACTCTGCCCCAATAATCTAATTGAAATTCTAAATTCAAAACAACTTAAAACAGCTTACCTATAACTGGGGTTCACCAAAACCTTCCTGGATATCTTGAAGAAATAAATGGGCTTATTGCCATAACGGCTGTTGATAGAAATTACTTCTTCTACAAACTAACCCTCTCTCGAGAGTTTCAAACGGCTTCCAGCCTACTCTCTCTAAAATGGGAAACTACCCGGGAGCAACTTCTCACCGAGGGAATTTTCTTCGGCTAACGACAAAACAAAAGCCTCACAGAATCAACAACAACCGTTTCTTCTGTTTTCCCTCATCCTACTAGATTAATAAACAGAAAAAATCTATAATCACGTCAAAAACTATCGACTGTCATTCAACTAAAATCCCTAAATGACAATTTGAATACTACTATCAGAATACTAGACAGGTTCGACCTTATCGAAAAAAAGACAATAGAGATGATTAACCAAACGATATTCCTTTCTAAAATGACTTTTATAAATAGAAGAATTTCCACCCGTAACAAAATAGGGAGGTAGTCTTAATTTTATAGGAGAAGGTAGTCTTAATTTCACAGGACAGTTGCGTGTAATATAAATTGTTTGTGTGAATCGTTGTTCGAAAAGATATAAGATTGGATTGTCGTACAGCATTTTTATTTTATTTTCCTGATTTTGGGCATGCCTTGGCTTAGTTTTAGATCGCCCCCGTAGCGAGCGAAGCGAGCGGAGGGCCAGGCATAATGTGTTCAACTGTCCTATTGCCAATCGGGGCAATAAATCCCTAGCAAAAGGTAAAAGTGACCGCGGCGCGCAAATGACCCATGCCCAGTTTTTCTCGGTTGGAGTATATTACCGTGTAATTATTTGTATTGCATTTGGGCTTTAATTGCCTGTCATTACCTTTATACAGGGTGTTTTTAATTGAGTGCCGATACTTAAGGTTGTGAATCCTTGGGTTATTTTAAGAAGGAAAGTTAATATTAACGTATGTCCTAAAGCTCTTCATTTTTGAGCTAGAGGATGTTAAAATTAAAAAAATATATAACTTTTTTATCATAATTATTATATCAGTCTTAGATATTTTTATGAAATTTTGTGCGCACCTCTTAATCATTAAGGAGCACTTTTTGATTTAAAAGATTTTTAAAATTTTTTACCAGTGACGTTCGTACGGAGTTTGAACTGAATATTTTTAAAGAAAAAAATGGTACGCCACTGACTTTTTTAAAAACCAGACTTGTTTTTAAAATCCTCATTTATCTTTGAGAAAATTTGGTCCATAGACTTACTTTCGTACGATGCACCGTTTTCGCGTAAAAAAATAAAAACCAAAAAAAAATTTTTAAATTTTATTTTAAAAAATGGCGATTCATTTAGTAAAACGATAAATTCAAAATCTTAAATCTAAAACGAAATGACAAGATAAGAAAAACAAAATAAAGAACCCACATTATTTACACTAGTTGTTGGAAGTGTCCTCCACCCACACGTATAGACTGACGCACATTTTCTAAGCAGCATACTATTATAAGATTTCGTAACTCTTCTTCGGTTTGAATCAGCACTGCGTACACTAAGCAGATGCCCCCAGGAAAAATAGTCTAAACTATTACGGTCGGGAGATCTAGGCGGCCATGACTGCGTTCCTCCGCGACCTATCCACCGATTGCGATAGTTGTGATTTAAAAATTCACGCACTCGTAAGCTAAAATGTGGAGGCGCACCATCGCGCATTAGCTACATCTGGTTTCATAATAAGATTGGAAGGTCTTCAAGCATTGGCGGCAGATCTTCTTCAAGAATGTGTAAATATGATTGACCATCAAAACTTCTTGGGAGAAAAAATTAACCTATCAAATAATCATCAATAATGCCAGACCAAACATTTAATGAGAACTGTTCTTGATGATTTGATTCCACAAGTGCATAAGGGTTTTCATCCGCCCACAAATGGTTATTATGGAAATTTCTCATTGAGTTTCGAGAAAAATTAGCTTAATTGGTAAAAAGAATGTGCCTGTCAAATAACGGATTTTCCAGCTGGTTTTGAAGAAACCACTGTCAGAAATTAATGCGCAACGGGAAATCTCTAGGGAGTAATGCCTGGACAAACATTCAAAGAGAATGTGATATGGGTAATATACATTTTCGATGAGATTTTTCCAAACAAGGAAATGCGAAACATTAAATGATGACATGATGGACTCCTTTAGCACTGTAGTCGACTTTTAAAGTTCCGGTCTCGTGAAGACGTCTATGAATCCTAGAAAATGTTCTCGGATCGGGTAGTACGCGATTTGCGCGCTTTCCATCTGCAAGCCTATAAGTAAAATACATGTCAGTTAATTGACTGTTTGTAAAATTTACCATTTTTTTACCAGATTTTACGTCTTACTCTAATAATAATTATTTAATTATGAAAAATCGATGATAACCCTATTGCTTTTATGAAAATAAACGTCAAAATTAATGAAGCTTTACCCAGCCTACTAATTTTTATTTCATTTGCTTTAAGAGGGCATTTAATATGCTTACCGGTTTTTCCTATTCAAACATTCAATATCATGCCTACGTGAACGTCACTGGTGAAAGTAGAAAATAAATTGTTGTCCCAAAAAAAAAGTGTTTCCACTCATGGTGGGTGTCTACTAAATTTCAACAAAATATCGAAAGCAGTCTCAATGAACCGAAGAAAAATATTGTTTTTTTGTTTTTAGTTTTTTATGCGAAAACGGTGCATCGTACGAAAATAAGCCTATGAACCAAATTTGCTCCAAAATAAATGAGGATTTTAAAAATAAGTTTGTTTTTTAGAAAAATCAGTGGCGTACCATTTTTTTTCTTTAAAAATATTCAGTTCAAACCCCGTACGGACGTCACTGGCTAGAATTTAAAAAATATTTTAATGATTAAAAGATGTGTACAAACTTTCATAAAAATATTTAAGAGTGATATAATAATTATGATAAAAAAGTTATATATTTTTTAAAATTTTAACACCCTGTATCTCAAAAATGAAAAGCTTTAGGACATATGTTAATATTAACTTTTCTCCTCAAAATTCCCCAAGGATTCGCAACCTTAAGTATCGGCACTCAATTAAAAAACACCCTGTATAGGTTATACACCAAGAATTAATAGTTCAAAAGTTATGAGCAATTTTCTACAACTCGACTATTTTTGCTAAAAATCTATATAATTTACAAACAATATAATTATTTGCACCTTTTATAACACGTTTTCTACATAGCCGCCTTCTTTTGCAATGCAAGTGGTACACAGGATTTACAACTTCGCAATTCATCAGTTGTGTTAATACTTTCTGCTGCTGGTCTAGTCTTAAGTTTGAATGCTGTTACACCTATATTTATATACTTCATGTTTAGGCAGCCTCATAAAAATCTAAAGGGGTCAAGTCTAGGCTTCTCGGTGACAAGTGTATGGTCCCGTGCCGATCTACTCACAATGAAAAATGCTCATCGATCTAGTTTTTTCTCTACGTTTCTCACTCACTGAGATAATATACATGAGCATACAACGTCATCATGAAAATAACGAACCACTTACTTTCGAACCGGAAGTGATACCAAGTCTATTTGACTATTAAAATATGTGCTCACTTACCTCTTTAACATACGCATATCTGAAGTTCGTAAAAGTAATGAAAGGATGTCGTGTACCCTATGTTTGTGGTCACCCGATATATTGATCCACGGGGTCCGCCAAAAAGCATATGAGGATTTTTTTGTTTATTATCAATTTCTGGATAAGTCAAATATTTAATAAAATTGTCTCAATGAGTAAAGCTGCTACTGACGAAGCTATAGGCTATATTTGATACCCGAAGCGCAAAAAAAAAATCAAAAATAAACTAGTGTTCATTAAATTTGGCTTGGAAATTACATTGCATTTTATAGACTGATGTGATACTAAACTATTTAATTTCGTTCTACTATTTTTCAAAGTTTTCTAGATTGAAGTCAATAATTTGTAAGCCATCCTCTTTTTCGTGTAATCATCGAAGCCCATTATTCCCCGTCTAAGAGCTAAACTAACAGCGTTTATACTCGGAAAGTGCGACTGCAAATACTATCATTTAAAATTCCCGTCGTTAATTTAATTAACAGCAAACTTTTTGCACTATCCAAATAGAGTAGAAACATTCAATAGCTCGACGTAAAAAAATACCGATTCAATTTCTCACGACGGGAGTAGTCTGGAACGTTTTGGAGAATTCCTCGGCCGATGCTGGAGCAATTAAACAGACAAACACGCGAACAAATGGGTTTTCTAAATGACGCAAAATGTGTTTCTATGGCATTCCTCTATACATATGTGGAGGGATAATCAATTAAAAAGCAACTTTCGCAAATGTGCTGCTTTACAAGGTTCACTGAGGTTTCTACGAGGGAAATTAAATTAATGATAGCGGCTACCTTGATTAATAACCATTTTACGAGGGTAGCTGAAAAAATTTCCTAGACATGGCGATGACCCAATGTTACAAAGTGGCAGATAATGCAGAATCTAAACTTCTTACATTCCTTATCTCTATTAACGTTTCGGTTTGTCAAATCCCATCAATCCTCTTCAAAGAGTATGCCGCCAAATGTTATTTTATATGATTCACTGTAGGAGGGGAACTAAAGTATTGCTGTAGCTACCTTGGACGAAAACCAAATTACGAGGGCAGCTGGAAAAATGGTCTACCTGGCGATGACGAAATCGTTTGCCAGAAAGTGGTAGGTCATGTGAGATTTTGCACTACTTTTAGCTACGTTTTCGTTCACAACGTTTCGGTTACTAACCCAAACTAACTCACAACTTTTAAGTGTTAACTGTAAGCTACTCACGATTTCGTCAGTGCTGCTGCCAAGTGAAACTTAATAAAATTAGTAGGCATTTTCTTACGAAAAAAATTGTAAAACAGCGTAATTCTCTATACGGAACGTTTATACAAGTTTTACGGTCATTGAACGAGCTCTATAAACACAAGGGTTCACCAACTTTTAAAATAAGGTAGCTTTAGGCGCGCTGTACTTAGAGAGTAAGTTGACGAATGAGTTACGCGAAAGCGAATGCAAACGCTACAAAATGTGTGATAGCGCGTTTTTTTATAACAGTGGCACAAACACTAAAGGGATCCTTTGGTACTCGACGAGCGGTGTGTGCGCGAAGATGTTGATTGACACGGTTCTTGAATATTTGTAGGTTTTAATTAGTTGGAAACAGATGTCCTGGGAGTGAGTTCCACAGTAATGCAGTGCGCCGGGTGTTTCCAGTTGTACAACGAACGGGTGCGCTCTTGCCGTTTGTCGCGACTGTCTGACAGGCGTTGCTGCGGGCGGGATGATGCAGGCCAAATCCTGGGAGCATCTGCCGTGAAAATATCCGTAAAACAGGGATATCTCGGCCACATGTCCGCGGTGTTCCAGACTATCCAGATCCCGGGTCAACTCCGGGTCGCCGACGAGACGCATAGCTCTCTTCTAAATGGAATTCGGCAGCTTATGGGTGTGCTTAGATGCGGCACCCCAGATGTGTGAGCAATATTCTAAGCACGGTTTTATTTGCCCTGTGTAGAGTAAGAGCAGCTGCTGCGGTGTATACAGTTTTTTGCTGCGAAATAGCGCACCAAGCTTCTACGAGGCTGATTTTGCGATGCTAGCAACGTGATTATGCGAAGACATACTGCTATTGACCGAGACACCCAGTACTCCGATTGACGAGGACAAAGGAATGGTCGATCCTGCCATAATGATATCAAGGCCCGCCGTATTGACTTTCTTGGTAAACGTGGCTGCTTGGGTTTTTGCTGCATTGAACTGGACCAAATTCCTGTCGCCCCAGGTTCGAACCTTCTCTAGATCTTAATTAATTGTTGTAACCTGCTCCTGTCTGCGGTGATAAGTTTCGGTCACTGGTAAAGATTTTTCTGATCTAAATTGGGAGACAAGGGTACCGTCATCTGCAAAGCTATAAACAGGATTGATGATGTCGGCCATTAATATAGATGAGGAATAGAGTTGATGAAAGTATTGCGCCCTGAGACCCTCCCGTATTAACGCTGAATGTGTCTGAGATGTGTTCATCAACTGCAACGTGTAGAGATCGGTTCTTAAGGAAACGGCAGGCCAATTGCAGAGAGACGCTGGCAGTCCGAAGGACGGCAGTTTGCTGAGCAATCCGTCATGCCAAACTCTGTTCTAGCGTTTGCTAGAAAGTGGTAATTAATGTGGAAGCCGAACTTGTACTACCTTTAGTTACGTTTTCGTTCGCAACATTTCGTTAACTAACCCAAACTAACTCACAGCCTTTAAGTGTAAACTGGAAGCTACTCTTGATTTAATCAATGCTGCTCCCTATTGAAATTTAATAAAAGCCGTAGGGGAGACCGGGGTAGGTTGCAACAAAACATACATAACTCTTTATGACATACTGAAAATAATTGTCTAACCTACTATAAAAACTAAAATAGATTCTCGTATTTAAAAAAAAGTTGTTATCTGTTGCAATATACTCCAACCAAGGGGCAACTTGCAACAATGTGGGGGGCATATTGCAACACACTATTCAGACTCTTCAGAACATTCAGAGAGGCAATTTAGGCATAGATAAAATGGATCTTGTCCCGCACAATTTGAATGTGCCCACATTTTGCATTTGGTGCACTGCAGCCAGTCATCGGTTTCAGTGTTTTTCTCATATGTATCATCACAAACAACAAAATTATCCTCTTCGGACGAACTTCGGGAAATCGTCCTTTTTCTAATCATTATTTTTCCTTTCTTAATTTTAACTATCTTCTTTACCAACAGTTCTTCATCTGAAGGGTTGTCGGCTAATATTTTTCTTACCTCAGGTCCTTTATTGCTATGACATGTTTCCTCGCTTTTTTTAGGTTGTTTCCACGGCTGTCAAATTTTTCTTTGCATTTCTGAGTTGTTCTTCTTCCCCCAAAGCTTGTTTCTCAGGCGTATATGTCAAAATAGCGGTCTTTCTTCGTTTCTTGCCCTTATTACTCTTGGTTGAGCGTGGTGGAGCTTTAGGAAAAGGTGTTACTGCTTCTGGGCTAAAGGTCTTCGATGTACTTGGTCTTTGGTATTCCGGTTCTTCTCCGTTTGTCGTATCATTAGTACTTGGCATGGACGTAGTTACTAAATCTTGGATGGCATTCCCTCTTTCATCATCATGTAAAGGATTATCATCATTTAGTGTGATTTTCGTTGCGTTGTTTGCTTCTACTGATGGTCCTAATTCAGTATTGCTTTTATCTTGTATTTCAGATTCAGGTCGATCTGTGAAAAAGGCAGATGCAAAATCGGAATCGGCAAATATGTTAGGATTTAGAGGGTAAATGCCAGATGCAGCAAACCCAGAAATAATATTTTTCGGATTTACTGCATTAAGAAACGCATGCTTTATAATTTGTGGTAGGTCAAAAATTGTTAAATTCTTTCCTGGGTTGCTTTTTAGCCATGCACTAATACCTGAACTGCAGCATTTCTTAAATGGTCCAAACACTTTCAAATCCAACGGCTGCAACCTGTGTGAACAATGTGATGAAAAAGAGATTATTATGACACCGTTATCTTTATACAGGTTAAGCACCTTGCAACTTAGATGGAACGAGTGATTATCTAATAACAATATCAATGGGCTTCTTTTGTTGGTTTTGCATGTTTCATGAAGTACTGAACAAAAATAAAAAATGTATTTTCTTGCATCCAACCTGATCCGTTGGCTTTACCAATACAGCCTGGATGACCATCCCGAGCAAAAAAATCTGGGAAGCGCTTCCTAGGGAAGATAAACATTGGTGGTATTGAGTTTCCCTGAGCATTTACAACAACAGCTACCGTGATCATTTAACCTCGCTCGGCAGAAGTGATTGCCCCTACTTGTTTAGCGCCTATAACAAAAAAAATTAATAAGTAAAAAGTCAAGTCAGAAGTTTATGTTTACCTTTTTGGACTAGTATTTTTCTGGGGCGAAGCACAGTTGACACACCGGTTTCGTCCATATTCCATATACTGCAAGCCTCGAATTGACGACATCTCATGATCGACATTTATCGAAGAACATGGCTACATTGGTGCGGTTGAAGCATGTAGCTCTCGCCAGACTAGTGGCTTCGGGTTGACAAATAGATAGTCGAGAATTTCGTTTAAGAAACAGATTAAGCCACTCCACCCCAGCCTGCTTGTTTTCATTCCATGACGAAGGAACTTTAATGTCATGCAATTTTGCACACTGATATGCTAGCTTGCGGACTCCAATTGAATCAAGCCCAAACATAATATCACTACTTCGTTTAATGTATTGAACCTGACTATGCTCTTTATTTTCCGTAAATATTAATCTGGGTTTTGCATATCCACTCTTTGGCATTTCTAAAATATTTCTTCCATCTCGAAATTTCTTTATTTTAGAGATATATCGGGATAAGGTTCAATAATGAATACTAAAATCGCATGCAATTTTTCTTATGGAAAATTCTCTTCTGCCTTCATTTTCTAAAGCTAAATTGGCAGCTCGCTTTATGACATCGACCGGCGTGGTACTCAGAAAACTGAGTTTTCTTCTTGTGATTTCTCATGATCTGTAAGCAAAACTTGAATTTGAAATACAAAAGTATCCGGGGCAAGTTGCAACACTTGTTGCAACTTACCTCACAGAACCGTTGCAATTTACCCCTTGTAACACCCTTCTATTATAACCCCTAAAACTCTTGCATTTTTAAAAGCTTAATAATTATCAGTGACACAATAAAATTCTCATAATATGCACTACAACTTACCTCTGAAGTAAATTTCTGCTAACTAAACAAATAGATATAGGCTATCCAAAACTAACTTGTAATTCTTTCACCACAAAATCACAAAACACGTGTCGTTCCTCAACGGCGGCGCGAGGCGCGGCGTTTGGAGTTTAACTGCCGCCGCGTGCTTTCTGACTAATAAGCGTGGCCCTAATTTGAAACAAAGAAGGCATGCAATACATTTGAAAGTATACTTGTGCAGTAGATATAAGGTCTGTTGCAACGTGCCCGTGTTGCAACTTGCCCCGAACATTTTCTTACGAAAAAAATTTATACAGTACAAAATCGTAATTCTCTATACGGAACCTTTATACAATCATTCAACGAGCTCTATAGATACAAGGGTTTACCATCTTTTAAAATAAGGTAGCTTTAGGCGCACTATACCTGGAGAGCAAGTTGATGAATGTGTTACGCGAACGCGAACGCCAATGCTACAAAATGTGTTATACGGCAAGGCGATCGAAATACCTATACCGCGACCCGTAATTTTCTCCGGCTCGTCCACCATTGAATCCAAACACGGGAGGACAGTTATTTATCTTCCTCTCTTTCACGTCATCCGAGTCGCACTCGCCTATCTTTCTCTGACAAGAATCGATCGTTTCGTGCTGATGAATGGATGAAGCTTCACTTCTGGTGTGTGGTCCATAAAGCACACAAAATTTTTTTAAGCGAAATTTCTTCAGACCTGGAAGGTAGGCTGGTGAAAGTGTTACTCAACCATGAAACGCGAACCCGAAGTAGAGAACAGAACTAGAGAGGGAGATATAGCGTTAAGACAATATCCTACCAAGTGCTAGAAAGAGATCGAGCGAAGCGGCGCTCAATCTATAATGTCGTTTTATTCCATTTGATGTAGTAGTGATCTTATAGAGGGCATAGAGCTGAACAGAAACCAAGATTACTATCGCTATCGCTATCGGCCATATTTTTAGTAGCATAAATATTCTGTTTCGTGCAGATCAGCTCATGAAGTTTAGTTCTTTAGGCACTTGATACCAGCTTGCTGCTGGTGATCGTGTTACTCGAACACGAGTGCGCAAGTAACACTTCGGTGAGGCGAACCTTACAAAATGTTTATAAAAGGGAGACCAACCTTACAAAATATGTGATATGGCGAAGCAATTGAATAGTATCTTCTACTACTCGCGTTCGCGAATTTGCATACAACACAAATATTATTCTTTTTTGTGCGGATGATGTTTCACTTCTATTCTGTAGCCCACAATTACATTAGTTTTCTAAATATTTTATTACCCTGGTTCCATTTGTGATATACCATTTCCTATACATTATGCGTATAATGCTCATTTATTAAGAATTCTTTAGCATTGATCATTCTCAATTTTCATCACAAGTGCTTCGGAATTGTTGTAATTCTTCAACTATACAACTCTCTGTAACTCAAATAAATCTATTATATTTTCAAGCCGAGCATATATTTCATAAGTTTATGGAATATTGGGAGTATAATCGAGTAAATAATTGCTAGTCGACTGACCTGCTTTATGTAACTACAGCCTATGATCAAATTAGGCCCCATAAAGCTGGTTTTGTTTGCTTTTCCCGGCTATACGAGATAATCGTAGTGGCATCGAAACCCGAAACCGTTTAACTCGGACTCCAGATGATAATTATCCCTAAAATTTATTATTTCACGGCTCATCATTGGGCAGGGCCGCTCTTGATGATAGACTACTCGAAGCCAGAGGCGCAGGGATTAGACTTTTTACAAAAGGTGCTTTACTAAAAATGATGCTTTCTCTCTACCATTCCTGATTAAGTTGACACAGAAGTTTGTAAAGAGCTTCAACTTACTTATTTCCAGTTGAAGCTCATTATTTATTACAATGTAATTAAGAAGCTACCAGTAATATTTAAAGCCAGTAAAACTGTATTTTATTCAAACAGCAGTTTTTAAGTTTAATATAATATAAATTAACGTTAAATCTCGAAAATACGAACATAATTTGTCACTTCTCTATTTTTAGTTTCAGTATCCACAATTCATTTGAAAAAAACTTTTTCGCACATGTATAGCCGTTAAATATTTATTGGTAAACGAATTGAGCTCGAGTCGATTCCGATATCAAGGCGGCAAATAAAATTTGCAAATTTTCAGTTACATGAAATAAATTACTGCTATGAGCTTTACAGCCAAGTACAGTAAAAATAAATCAATCAGCTATCCTGACACCAGCCAAATGAGTTTTCTAACTGAGTTAATATCAGATATAATAGAGATAAAATTAAGTATCTCCGTAGCAACTATGAAAAGAACCAGAAATATATTTAATGCACAAAATTAGATTAGCTACAGCCTTTTTGAAGGTAACTTCGATAAGTAAAATACCTTGATCAATAAATTAAACAAGAAATAACAAGAATATAACGATAGACATCAAACAACCTACAGTCGTGTAACTATAAATTTATTAATTAAAATTATCTATAAGGATAAGATGTATGTGATGGTAATCGTTAAATCGAAATTCGTTGACTTGTATTCGAAGCAATACTCTTCTGCATGAGGATTGGTTGAATTGGTACAATCAGCAAAATTTCCCATTCAGATGGTTAATGGCGGATGGAAGACATTCGCCTGCACCTGTGCATCTTCGGTTAAGTATACTGTTGCGTCAGACCCCCGGAGAGGACGAGATCCAAAAAAATGCCACCATCATCAGCACCGAAATCGGAAATAACCTTGATGCTTTTCATCTTCTGAAGCCGGGTACCAGGATCAAAGCTGCATTCGTGCTCTAGCACTCCAAAAGCCATTTAGTCAAGTTTCTCAAGGCCCACTTATGAGACTTGAGTCCATCAGAAATACTATTAACACTATCGCAAATCTTCTAATATTTCTCAGCAGGAGTTCTAGGTGGAAAGAATGCAGTCAATCATTATTATTAATTATCAATACCCGTCGAGCCCGAACCCACCTTGATAAAAATAATGATTTTTGTTGATCTTTAAACAGTATTGGGTAGATCACTGCGTACAGCAATCAATACACCACCACCTCTGGAAGCATCACTAGTGTTGCGATCTCTATTAAAGCGATATAAACTGTAGTTGATCAGGCCAAGGTCAGCGTCATTAAAATCATCAGTAAACCACGTTTTGGTAAGTATAACTATCGGATAACAGCTAGCAAAAACATTTATTTGAAAAATAATTAACTTGGTACGCAAATCTCTCACGTTTTGGTAGACAATTTTAAGATTGTTCGATTGCTGCTAGTTTTCTCTGTACAATATGAAGAACATTATTATGATACCTAATAAAAATACCCTCAGCTTTCTCCCTTCGTGATCTGAGCTCGACTGTCACTTTCTTATCTTATTTTTAGGTGTATAGCAAGAAAAGTTCAAACTTAGGTTCAAACTCATGCTGAAAATGTAAATATTCGATTAATGACATTAAACATGAGTTCGTAGCTAAACTCTCCTGGAAAAGCTGCTGCAATATTTCCATCACTAGCACACTATATAGTAATTTTACATGCATCCCTAATGAAGCTTTAATAACCCAGCCCTAATGGAGCTTTAATGAATAATCTTTGGAATTGAAGAAGCATCAAATCAAATAAAAAATTTTCTCTTTTTATTCTTTCTCAATATTTTTAGTTTTGTTCGTCAAGTATTTCCGCGTTTTCTCATAACCTGTGACTAGTCGTTGTTGTGTAACAAACAAAACTAAAATTTAGCTTTATCATAAAAAAAAAATACGCACGTCTATGTCGAAGTTAACCAGAATCTCGTTTCGAAAACAGAGTGATCACTCGCTAAACACAGGTTCTCATGATTCGAATTTCGAAAATATGCCCGAGCGTTATTATTTTCGTACCCGGCAATTACGGACCACCGCGAAGAAAGCGGAATGTCTTCTTCTTTTCTCGCTGATGTTGAAACCTCGCGTGTGCCCTCTGTTGGTTTTTCGACAAAAAAGGATGAAAACGTGGCGCCGTATGAGCAAATGCGAGACTAGTCCATCATCCACCTACGAGGTGCATCAAAACAGTAGTCGATTGCGTGTTATATATTCCGACACGAGAGAGCCACGTCAAACTAAGCCTGTTTACATTATGCAAAAATGTACATGCCAATCAGATGATCTTATCCTACAAAATTATCAGACTAGTTTTTAATGATATCCACATCGTTCCAAAGGGCGAAAATAACGATGCTGAAATATTTTTATCAGTAATACAGTTTCTTTGGTATACAATAAAGTACAAATTACGACAAATATTCCATATCTAGACCATACAAAAGGAGCTAATTCTCTCACTTTAATTTTTAACTAGAAGCACATCGTTAACGCGACGACACCCACCAGTCATCAGCATCGATCCCTCAAAAGCACCTAATATAAATAATAAGTAAAACATGAGCATTAAAAGTTTACCATGGTACTAACTAGAGTCAGACCAGCGAAAACTTGTAGTTTGTGTGAGTTAATCTATACTACAAAAAATAGTCCGGTTGTTAATCAATTATTATCTTTCTTAGTAAATGCCCATAATCTGGGGGGATAATAATAATTAAAATAATTAATATTCAAATAAAATTATTATTACGGTCAATATAATTGATGGCGGTCAAAAGGTGCAAATTATGCACATATTTTTTAAATGTTCCATATTATTAATATTATGCCAAACAATCTCAACAATGTATTGCGGTTAAGAAAGCGATGCTATATAATCACAAATAAAGTCAGTAATCATTTTAAAACTAGGCCACGTATACTTGCTATACTATTATTATTATTTTCAACAGAAATGGATCCACGAATAATAACTAAATTAAAACAACGCCAATACCTGACAACCTGGGAACTTCGGCTGATGCCTACATTTAACAAAAGTTAAATTATCTTCAAATATTCACACATTTCCTGAATATAGCTGTAACATAAACCTATAATCATTCAATATGATTCGGTAACAATTATTATTTTAATTCTTCAAAGCATAATTGCCGAATTCCGATAACAATAAATATAAATAATATTTAAATGCGTACATATTCCTAATGAATAAAATAATGTTTTTAAAATTTTAACAGATCTGTGAGATAAATATATAATTACTCAATATATATGATTTCATTTTGAGAAGTATTTGCAGACTTTCTGAAAACAATAAATATAAGAAAATATTGAATTACAAATATACTGTATAAAATAAGAGAATGTTTTCGGAGCAAAGATCAGATAAAAATTAGTATTTCTCATTAACTTAGTAAATAATGAGAAAAGAGACAAATAGGCATATATTAACCAGATATTATTAAAACGTTAGGATGAGAATTAGTTGTCAATATTGATTAGTCATATTTTGTTTATACGTTTTTTCATGTACATCGAGCACCATCCAATGGCGTCTTGCAGTCCGGTCAGATGGAAAATAGCCCTTGTACAAAGAGCAGCGAAGTGGAGACTCACAGCAAATATTCTGAACTGAGTAGGGGTAAGCATGGTTGACCAATGGTTGGAATCTAGCAGCGAAATGAGCTACGGGCAGGACCAGGACTCGCGCTTTAAAGGGTAACATATTTATAATTTTGGAATAGTACGATATGCCCCTTTAATCATTAGGGAGGTATATTCTTCTTTATACTCATTAGCAATGAGTTTTGAACTTTTTTACTATAAAAGAGAATTTTTTTGAGCATTGGGAAAGCGTTTTTTCTTTTACTTTAAAAGGTATTTTGAATTTTTAAAACGTAAAGAATATTTTCTAGTATTGTGGACAAATCTTTAATCAATAGAGAGCCTATTTCTTTCTTTCTACAGTTTTTGAACTTCTGAGCATTTGGGAATAATCTTTAGGCATTGGGATTATTCTTTTCTTTCTTTTTACACTCATTGGCAATAAATTTTTTATTTTTTACTATAATGCTGTTTTTGAGCATTAGGGGCCAATGCTAATTGAGAGCGGTCATCTGTAAACTGATGATTTTATTATAAAAATATCACTCAGTCTAAAGCTTGAACTTGGTGCTTAATCTTGGAAGATAGTTATTATGCTTAATATTTAAACTAGTTTTTGCAGTAAACATTCAAGAAATTTTAATATAAAAGAGCGCGCTAACCCAGTAAAAGGCAACTTGATCCAGTAGGTAGCACCTTAACGTCAAACACTATCCAGTAATAAGTTCAGTTAATTGTACCTTAACGGGAACTAGCCGGGATGTCCTAACCCAGACCCAGAATAGCTATTCCCTATTCAATCGATTGTACCTCTACGGGAAACAACTGAATGATTCCTCCCCCAAGAACTGCAGAATTGTAATGCTAGATTTTGCCAGGCAATGGTGGATCCTTCTGTGGGAGTGGCAATTTACAAACCGTTGTAATAAATTTGTGGTCGTACCTAATTGACCAACTGTAATCGTGTACTGGTCAGGATTAGTGGTTAGAAAAAGATCCAGGAGGGCTGCGAATTCGCCCCTCTCTGATATTCGAGTTGGTTCGTCTACAAGTTGAGTAAGCCCGCCGCTGATGGCAAATTAATGCTTCAGCTTCTCTACCGTCGTTGTCGGTCTTGTTGTGATGTTTGAGCCAGTCGGTGTTGTGGGCATTGAAGTCTCCCAGAACGATTATTTCTGAATTGGGGTGATCAACCTGTATTGAGTCAAAAGTGGTGGCTAGTGTTGTAGAAAAGTTTTGGTAGGCTCTATCGCTCGGAGGGCGATAGAGACATCATATAAACTTTGTTACTCCCTTGGCCGTGAACTTGAGTCGCATTACGTCAAGGTTGTTCGGTTCGAGTGTTTCCTCGGGGTGACATGAAAGGTCGCTTCGGACAAAAACGCATATTCCGAACTTATGTCTATATCGGATGTGTAAGTCGTAACCAGGATAGGGGTAGTTTACTGTTGTTGTTGTAGAACATACTTGTGTTCCTGTAAGGGCTAGTATGTGTGGTCTATTTGCTTGTAGATGTTGGTGTACCGAATTTATGTTTGTATTTAGGCCTCTTATGTTTGCAGAAATCTATTCTAAATTGGTTCGGTATCTGTGCTGTCTGTGAAAGGCGGAATGATGGGCTCCCAGGGCCACCCAGCGCCTGGAGATCCGAATGGCCGGGCAGTTTACTTCCGGAATATTTTGATTCTGGAAGCACCATCATGTACATATATTCCTACTGTGGAACCCGGAACCACCAGTGCGGAAGCGGCACGTGATTCGGAAAACCACTTAGCGCTTCCCAGTTCTGGTGAGTTGGTCTTTCACCGGACAATGCGAGTAGGCGTATAAATATACAACCTAGGGCCGCTTCCACTGGAAGAATCGGCCTCAGACTCATTTTTTGGTGGTCCCTAGTCTGACAGGGGTAAGAATGGGGTTTGTTGGGTCACTCCCCAGTGATCAGCTCCAGACTTTGTACTTCGGTGTTCTCCAGCCTGGGAGATGGACGATGAGATTTGATGGGCCACATCCCGTGGCAACTCGGAATGGCGGGGGCGTCACTCCCCGTAATCAAACAGCTCTCACCAGTTTGACGTTCCTGCCAGCTAATACAATGCAGCCCCTCTTATCACAAACTGCCATTGATCAATTCCAGACTTTGTACTTCGGTGTTCTCCAGCCTAGGGGAGGATGATGGGATTTGATGGGCCACATCTCGTGGCAACTTGAAATGGCGGGGTCGTCACTGCCTGTAATCAAACTGCTCTCACCAATTTGACGTTCCTGCCTATAGTAAACCAAACAAACCTCTTAATCTCAACGTAACTTAAAGTATATTAAACCTTAAATCAACTTTTCAACTTTCACCCTCTTCTGGTTATTATACTATTTCAAGTCGTGAATAGACATACATCCGTTTTAAATGAAGTGAGTTTATATTATGACCATCTGAGTCAAGCAACCCGAAAGAGCACAGGGAACGGCAGCAAGCAGCATTTTCTCTGTAACAATATAAATTTCCTTTTTTAAATATTTATTATTACTTTATTATGCTCTAGGAATTCTAAATCTGAGGTTAGAGGATAGGGAACGGATTTTATGGCTTTGGCTTGAATCTCTCGAATTAGTTTCCTGTTATTTCTAATGGGATAAATGGTTTATTCACCTCTGATACAAGGTGCCCCCTGCTGCATTTAGTATTAATGTGGTGCAGTCTTCTTAGATGACATTAGTTTGGGATTCTATTTTCTTGTTTAGTTTATCTGTGATGAATAATATCCCATTCATTCCTTGATTCATTATTCTAGGATGGCCCGGATGTTTACCTTCGCTATTCCCTTCTATTTGGGTACTTCCTTTGACAAGCTGCTGCGAAATGTCCCATCCTTCCACTGGCGTGACATGTTTAATTGTTTTTATTATTCCTGTGTTGCGTCTGGTTGTTCTAAGTTCCTCTGTATCGATTCTGCTAAAATTTCGTGTTGTATTGGCATATCTTCAGGGTCCTCTCAAATTACCGGGATAGTTTTGTGACGTTTGTTGCTGACATCTTAGTGGTTTCTGTGACTGTATATTGCTGGTAATAATAATTATTGTTACAGATTTGGTACTTATTCTGTGGCTAATTGTTACTCGCCTGATAATTGCTCTGAGTGCACTGGTTGTTTTGGAATCTAGGAGGGTTTCGGATCACTCTTCTCCTCAGTATATAGGTGATTTTCACGGTTAAGTTTGAACTTCCCATTGTATTTTATTTCTGGGAACGTCGGCTGACAATATTATATAAATATTTCCTAAAACAGAATTTTATCCACAATACCGAAACATATTTTTTGCACTCGACGAGAGATGATTAAAACTGAGTTTTAATCATCTCCTGATGATGCTAACATGGTTAGCGAAACGCGCGTCGAGTGCAAAAATTCTGTTTCGGTATTGTGGATAAAATTATGTTTTAGTGCATGTTGCCGAAGGTTCCACACCCAACATAAATAAATATTTACAAAAATACAAAAAGAACCCCTTCGAAAATGGTTTGCGTTAAATACAAAACTAAAAGCCAGACACAGATTTTGGCTAACCCACTCACACACAAATGTCTAGCCTAGAATATAATAAAACGTATTAAGTGTCGGATCGGGTGGTCTCTATTTTCACAGACCAACTAATTGAAAATCAAATATTTGAATACATCTTAGCAACTACTAAACTACAACGTTGTTTGTCCGGGACACAAAAGAAACTCGAGTATTTGTTTGCTCTTCAATGTTTTCCTAAAGTCGACAAAGGAAGTCTGTACTAATTAAGAGAATGCTCTTTGCTTGAAATAATAGACGACGTTCTTTTAACGTATTTTCGTCTTTTTCCGATAAAAGTTGATTATAATGTCATATTTTTGCAGTCCCAGTTTACTATAAAACGTAGTCATTAATATCGTTCTGCTCACCATAGTCTATGTGTTTCCAACAAATAACCCTTTTGGACTTCTGTGCTTGATTCACTTATTAGACATTTACTAATTGTACTTTAATGAAATTCATGAAGATATGAATTTTTCATTAAGATACAAGTACTTAAATCAATAAAAATGCAACACCATAACAATATTCGGTCAATAGCAAAACTATGACAGATTTAAAGTGTATCAATTTTGACAGCTTGCAGTTTCAATTAACTTCGTTAACGTTGAAAACTAAAGTACTTATTGCTCATTACATGACTTATAATAAAAAAAAATATTGTACGCAAATCACATTTATTGGCTAATACGACCGACAGTCGCATTCATTTCGACATGCAAGCCCATACTCGTGTCTTAAAATAAATACTCATTGCATAGGGTAAGTGCTATAGTTAACAGCTAAACAAAGTGCTAATTTATCAAGTCGGTCCAAATATTTGTTGTGTGTTGATGCTAATTATTAATGTCTTTTAATATTTATTTTTTACTTTATAATATTCTTTTGATGTAAAATTATCCTACATTTTGCCAAAATATTCATTTAAAACTTGTCAAAGTATGTGTAACTGGCCATAAGGAAATGCACTAAAATAATAAAAAAACAATTTTGCTGTTAGAGATTTTAAAACCTAAAATAAATGAAAGATATAAATTGCGATCAAATAAATGATTTCTTATTTTTACAAGCGGTACAAAAGTGAACATTTTTTTGTTACACGTTCGACGTGAAATATTCTGGTAGAGCATTTGGGTGCAAGGTCTTAACGCTGGCTAACAATGTTAAAAGTGCAACTAAAGCATAATCCAACGATTTCAATTAAATTTTGTGTGATCTGATTTTCTCTCTCTTCGCTCAATAGTACCTATTTACATCGGGGATAATATTAACTTTTTGCATATTTCAGTAACACCCTGGGTAAGCTACCTTTTTACTGACTAAGTGGGTACATATTCAACAGTTTTAAGGTCTTCAAAAGCTCGTACTAGTTTTGAGGTAGGCATTTTCTCAGTATTTGTGTTCTTGTGATTAGGCAGGTGAAAATCCTTTTTAATACCATAGACTCTATTTCTATAGGTTTGAACTTTTGTTTTCTAAATTTTTTGATGGAAATGGTTGAATTTGCATCGTCCTTGTGGAAGGTAATGGATTTTATAAATTAATGCTTGTTTAACTTCCTTTTTACATTTTTCTGGTCCTATTCTTTTTATAGTAGAATTTTCTATACTTTACTTCTTTTAGATGTGAATGCGTCTTTAACATAGATATAACTTGAGACTCGATGAGAGGAAAAAGCGACAGTAAAAATACATCTATAGGGAGTAGCCAGCGAGAGAATGTGATAGAACACAGTTACATAGATGTGGCTCGTTTGTTAAGAGTAAAAAGCAAAAAGTATTTCTCGTCCGATCACTGAAGTTAAGCAAAGTCTGGCGTGGTTAGTACTTAGGTGGGTGATCGCTTGGTTTAGTTTTATGAAGGTTCAACTGTACACATCGATTTTTTTTGTTCCGTCTTTCTATTTTAAGGAATTCTTCCTCCATTTTTTTTCTATTTTTCATGAGTCTCCGGCCAAATTAAATGTTACTTTAGTAATTGCACGCCGCATAAAGGTGTTGCAGGGAGACAACTCTCATTTTTGTGTTATTCCTCAGTTAGCATGTAATCATAAACAATATTACATATTGGTTGATTTCCTTGATATATTCTTGATAGGTTTTTTCGAAATCTTAAAATCGTTGATAACATCATTATTCTCGGAAGGATTTTTTAATTTTAAAATTTCTTCGAGGCCAACAATGGTTTCAAATTGCTCTTATGTGACAATGGTCTTTAGCTTAAAAATATTATTGTCAGAAGTCATAGTGCTATTATTGCCTCTTTCGTAGATGATATACTTATCTAGCTTTTTCCAGATACCTAGAGTAATCTACTGCAAATGAATTCGATGGGTAAATGACGCGAGCCCTAGATCCATTCCAAGTTAATCTTCAGGCAAGTTTTATTTGAATTATTCCTTTTGAACTTCAGAACAGGTTGGTTCCAGTTAGGTAGATTTAAAAGGGCAAAATGCCCTCGTAGCATGTAATATTTGGGTAAGTGCTACTAAAATTATTTGGCAATCAGAATATAACTGGCTTATTTGGACCGTTAAATGGGTCTTATGCCCATCGTCAAACCGAATCAGTGGAATTTTAATTTGGTTTTTTATTAGATACGGCTTGAAAACATATTCATAATAGTATATTATTTTATATGGAGGAAAAGTGATACTTTTCATGGCGCGCTCGTGTTTAACAGCCGAACGGAGTGAGGCTGGTAATAGAGAGCAAGCCATGAAAAGTAACTTTTCCTCCACATAAAATATGCTGTTTTTTCTTCAAATGTCGACAAATTAATGCAAAAATACCTCTTTTTAATAGTAATAATAATAATTATTATCAAAGATAAGTTGGTTTGCAAGGCGGCTTAGACCGGTATCGGTGAATAGGCACAGGTCGTTGCTATAGTAATGTAACATAAAGCTGTCAGTGGACACTGTCAACAATAATTATTTTTTAAAAATTGCGTCTCCGATTGCGTTTTAATTCCGTATTGATAAGCAGTTATTGAGTAAGTTCGATTAAGTTAATAACCAATTTGTTCCTAAATTAGTGATTTTTAGAAATGCAGTGCACAAATTGAGTGATAAATACAAATTTTAGTTTAATAATTCTTGAGTTGTTGACGCTTGCTTTGTTGTTTGTTTGTATCTATGTTGCTATAGTAACACTTTTACCTCCGCCGGCGGAAAAGTGAAAAGTAAAGCTCCGGCGGAGGAAAAATGAAACTTCACGGCCGCCTGCACAGTCGAGTAATGACGGATTTACTGACGTTTGAAGAAAAAAGTTTTTGTTATCAATCCAACCATTCTTTGTTAAGCCAATGCTTCACTCGTTAGGAAGTTGGGTCAAAACATCGTTAGACAGGCGTTTATATGGATATATTATTAACGGTGATGTAATTTTTTACTTGAAGAAAAATAAACATGACAGTGATGTCTAATTTTGGTTCTATACAATCGCATACTCATTTTTGAACCCTTTGAGGGCCAGCATTTTTTGTTTTTAGGGCAATGATAAAAACACGCTTCATTCCCATTCTTCCCTCCACTTCTACAGAAGGATCCACCATTGCCTCGCAAAATCTGGCAATATAAAATATAATTCTGCAAACTGGGACGTTCTACCTAGATTTTCCCTGGCTCGACGTCTGCTTTGGTACTGATGACCCGTCAGTCTGCTGCGAAGAGATTACGCAAGTAATCTCCTCAGGAATGGAAGCATACATCCCAAATTTCATCAAGTTACCATCAAAAGGAAAGTCCTGGTTCGACAGAAGATGCGAAAGAACTGTAGGTAGGAAACAGCAAGCCTACAAGTACTGACAGCAAATCAGACCGCTGAAAATCGCAATTACTTTGTCGAAGCGGAAAACGAATGCAAACGTGTGATCGACGAAACTAAGGACAAACACAATCAAAGGATCAGGAATAAGCTCTTGCAATGCCCCAGTGTCTCCAGAAATTTCTGGTCGGTAGTAAAGGCAGTAAGTAACAACTTTACAAAAACATCTCTCCCACCTTTGATAGACGAACGTGGCATCACGGCGACCATAGCCAAGGAAAAAAGCAAAAAGCAAACATGCTCACCAAAATGATTTCATCGCACTCTACTTTAGACTTCCCCCAAGGCAAGGCTCTCACCACCATATCGAACATCAACACTACCATGACAGAAGTCAAGTTTTATCACCGTGATATTCGTAAAATCCTTAGAGAACTAGATACGCAAATGGCATCAGGACCGGATGAAATATCTGCCATCGTGTTAAAGAACTGCGCCAACGAACTAACACCTGTTTTTTCCAGACTTTTTTCTCTGTCTTACCGAAAACGGATATACCCATCTTTTTGGAAAGTCGCTCGAGTGCAACCTGTTCCAAAAGGAGGCAAGAAAACCACGCCCTCAAACTATCGTCCTTGCTTCCCATAATCTCCAAAGTCTTGGAACGTGTAGTCAATCAGCAACTACTTAAGTACCTCGATAACAACAGAATAATCCGCGATAATCAATACGGCTTTCGCAAAGAGAGGCCTATGTCACTTATATATGGAGTAGGGCAATTGAGAACTACGTATAGAGCAAATGCGTTGGATATTTCGAAGGTATTGGACAGCGTTTGGAATGACGGATTGCTCAACAAACTGCCGTCCTTCGAACTGCCAGCCTCTTTCTGCAGCTGGCTTGCCAGTTTCCTTAAGAACCGATCTCTGCACGTTGCAGTTGATGGACACATCTCAGACACATTCACCATTAATGCGAGCGTGCCTCAGGGCGCAATACTTTCACCAACTCTGTTTCTCATCTATATTAATGACCTGCCGACCAAAACGAATATTCCTGTTTACAGTGTTGCAGATGACAATACCCTTGTCTGCCAAATTAGATCTGAAAACCTTTACCAGCAACTGAGACTTATCACCGCAGACAGGAGCAGATTACAGCAATTAATCAAGACCTGGAGAAAGTTCAAACTTGGGCGACAGAAATTTGGTCCAGTTTAATGCAGCAAAGACCCAAGCAGTCACGTTTACCGTGAGGGCCAATACGGCGGGCCCTGACATCATTATGGCAGCGCATCTATCATTCCTTTATCCTCGTCAATCGGACTACTGTTGTCTCGGTCAACAGCAATATATCCTGGCATGACCACGTTGCAAACATCGCAAAATCAGCCTCACAGAGGTGTGGTGCGCTATTTCGCAACAAAAAACTGTATACACCGCAGCAGTTGCTCTTGCTCTTGCTCTACAAAGCGCAAATAAGACCGTGCTTAGAATATTGCTCACACATCTGGGGTGCCGCACCAAAGCACACCCTGAAGCTGCTGGATTCCATTCAGAAAAGAGCTGTGCGTCTCATCGGCGACCCGGAGTTGACCCGGAATCTGGATAGTCTGGAACACCGCAGAGATGTGGCCGAGATGTCCCTGTTTTACAGACACCTTCATGGCAGATATTCCCAGGATTTGGCCCGCCTCATTTCGCCCCTGGCAACGCCTGTCAGACAGTCACGACAGACGGCAAGACCGCATCAGTTCGTCGTAAAACTGGAAACACCTAGAACATCGCTTTAGATGAACTCCTTTGTCTGGCGCACTGCATCACTGTGGAACTCATTCCCAGGACATCTGTTCCCCCCTAGTTACAACCTACAACTATTCAAGAACCGTGTCAATCAACGCCCAACGACCAACGTCGAAATTCGGCCAGAAATCAGCAACATCGACAAAATACAGCTAACCACAGCCTTCAAGAGGTGATTTAGTAGTACGAGTGCCAGATGCATACGGCACTGATCAGCATCTACGCATCTTGGTGGATACTGCATCACAATGTACCTTTATCACAGAGCAAGTAGCCACATTATTAGCCATGTCCAGGCAAAATATTCAAGCTGAAATAACGGGAGTTGGAGCAGGAGAACCTCAAAATGCAAAATGGAAGATAGAGGCAGATGTCAAACCTCGGTTCACAAGTAACTTTGCATTGCAGGTCCCATGCTTAGTTTTACCACAGCTTATACCGTACCGAATCAGTTATTTAACTCTACGTCGGCTCCTTTGATGTCGATGAAGCCAGATTTGACTTTTTCATGCTTTCCTCATTTTTCGCGCATGCCCTTCATACATTAAAAATGTTAGGTTTTAATGGCCAGCTGGAACTCAACAGAGACGGACTGGATTTAATTTAGTTTACATTTTTAGTAAATTAAATTAAACATGATATGTAAGTGAAATTGATAAAAAAAAGATATCTGGTAAACGTGATCCAGAATGATCAGTCATTTATACATAACCATGAATATGGTGTTTATAAGTGTAAATAAATATATAAATATTTTGATATGAACATAGAATAGTTATTTGTGTATTTAGAGCGCAAAGTAACGGATTGCCGCTTGAGAAAGAATGTTACTGCGCGACGCGTAGCGGAGCGCAGTAATCTTTCGAAAACGGCAATCTTACTTTGCGCTCGAAAAACACACAGAACTTTTTCTACAGCCGCATTTTTTTAAATTAAATCCAATTTTTCTTTATACTTATTCTGAAGTTTGCAAATGACTGTCAGTTTTGACATTTATATTCGGGCTTCGGGTATATTTAGAACAGGATTGCCAGCAACAAACTGTAACAAACGCACGACTGTCATTTATTTATCTTCGGTTTCCATGACCATTCATAGCACACTCGACGGAAAAAGTGAGATTTTTCTTTTCCATGTTCGCGCTAGAGCGCAAAATAAGGATCCACGGCATTCGTCGATTTTGCGATTTCATTTCAATTTAGTAATTAGTTATTTTGCGCGCGGCTGTAGAAAATATCAATTTTCCGTGCCGTGGATGCCGTGGATCCTTATTTTGCGCGCTAGCGCGAACATGGAAGAGAAAGTTCTCACTTTTTCCGTCTAGCGTGCTATGAATGGCCATGGAAACCGAAGATAAATAAATGACAGTCGTGCGTTTGTTAGTTTCTTGCTGGCACTCCTGTTCTAATATGCCCGAAGCTCGAACATAATATGTCAAACTGACAGTCATTTGCAAATTTCAGAATAAGTATAGAGGAAAATGTGCATTTAATTTTAAAAAATGCGGCTGTAGAAAAAGTTCTGTGTGTTTTTCGAGCGCAAAGTAAGATTGCCGTTTTCGAAAGATTACTACGGGCAGAAATTTTATCAAAAATGTGATCGCGTCAAACGGCCTTAATAAATTGATATTTCGTCACTCGAAGCCATTTATATAGTTGTAGGTATGCGACATTGTTCACTACTTATTTCTAATTAAATTTACATGCAACCTTTGGTTGCACACACACCGCTCGTCGAATTGGATCTCCCTTTAGTGTGTGTGCCACTGCCATAAAAAAAATTGAATAATCATACAGGATCTTCTAAACGATTCTCCAATCCTTGCCCTTTAAACATGAACGCCTATCCTTCCGCTTTTTTACTTTTTCGACAATAAAGTGTTACACCGGAGCCTTAAAGCGTTTGGCTGAATCCATTTTCCAATACTCCAAAGTTTTTTGAGCGTCAACTTCACAATACTTTTCGACGAATGGAGTCCCTTTAATAGACAGTTTCGGCATCTTCGAAACCTGAGAGAATAAAATACAAAGAATATATACAAAAATTGTTTGCAACAAAGTCATATATGCATTTTCTTTAAAAATTTTTAGAAACTGAAGATAATTCATATACTTTGGTAACTGAGCTTTAGAGTAGATAGATTTCCAATAATTTCTCAATAACGCCATTGTGATTGGCCACCATAAAATCACATTTATTTGCCTAGGCCAATTATTATTACATTTAAAATATTTGCTTTCAATGATTGGCCATTTCAGGTCAATAACTAATTGTTTGTAGAACTTTCTTTATCAATAGTTGGCAGCGGTAAAATGAAGTAAAAACAAAAACATTTTGCACGTTAGAATAGGAAATGCTATTTGTAAAATTTTCTTTACTGAGGCATTTTAAAATCAATACAATGCTTTGATAAATAATATTTAAAAAGCTAACTTTTCTTTAACCGCTTTATCACATTTATAATAAAAATGCTCAAAACCAGCTAATCAAAACAAACAAAATGATTGAAGCAACGCAAAATTTTTACTTTTGACGTCCAGAATCTATATAAATTAGCAACAAAACTTAAAGTTGCCAACTATTATTATCACTAGCTAATGAAAGGAAAATTGACAATTACTATGGCATGGCCAACAACTATCTAACTTATCCTATTATACTATTAGGCGAGTTCAATTACATAATTATAATACTTCCTTATCTAGCTCCAGTAACACTTCATCATCTTCATTTGGCTCTTCCTTAGATTCATTATTGCCCTCCTCCCCATAAGATTCTTCAAATGGATCATATTCTTCTGAAGATAATAAAGATAATTCTGTACATATGCAACTAATTCTGGTAGTGCAATTGACAAACTCCGGTTAGTTTTGAGACGGTTTTGGAAGAAACTAGTGCCATTATTTTCTTTTCTCGGGATATCATTTTCAATGCTTATTCTAAAAAAAAAACAGTAT